>CANSZD010002583.1:40000-149393 GCA_947648045.1 Beta corolliflora | reverse complement strand
AAAATTCTCAATCACCTATTACCACCCCTATATACATGTACTCTGTGACTTCGACAAAAGAGTATTGCTAGTGTGAAAGCAACAAAGCAATAGTGTAATGTAGTAGTATAAATAGGTGTCGTATTTATGTTGTAATTGTGCTCCATCTATCCGTGAGTTCGTTGGTGCACCGAGTACATGGAGAAGTACAAACTCATAATAAGTGAAGTGAGGAAAATAAAGGTCTGGCAGAGGGAACACTACTATATTTTATAGTAGTTATATTGTGGTCATATCCTAGTAGAAAGTATGATGTATGTTTGATAATTTTGTTTAGTTATCGACAATTCATTATTACTTCTATATTTCGAGCCATCCCATATCACATTATTACCCCAAAAATATCTTACATATACTTCATGAACTCGGTATTTATGGCTTACCAACAATCATATATAAAGTGCAACTCGACTCGCTAATCCTGTTTTTCAATCTCGCATGAAGCACCCTGGGGTCGATTATCATTTTATTAGAGAAAATTCAAAGTGGCATCTTACGTGTGTACTCATGTCAAGCCAAGATGATCGCCTAGCTGATGCTTTAACAAAGCCACTACCTCGTCCTTGGCTCTACATGTTACCGTCCAAGATCAGGTCTTTTCGAGACTACCACCATCTTAAAGGGGTCGTGGATAATGCTTGACAAAGTCAACGTGTGTAGGCTGTTACAAACAACCATCCTATCTCTTTGTAATCTGATGATATCATCTCTTTGTAACTCCGATGATATCATCTCTTTGTAACTCGATGATATCTTACTGTTAGCTATACTTGTATATATCACTAATATTTAGGAGATTCCATCTCAAGTAAAACTTATCTCTTATCTCTTGAATCGCTCACTATAGTCGTAGGTTGTATTTAAGTGAATTACTTGTTTAATGAAAATATACTTTTCCCAAACTTCTACATTCTCAAGGTGAAGGGAATTAAAATTGGGAGAGTGGAAGTCTAAAGAGGATGGTGGAAAGTTAAGGCATTAACTTTATAACTTGCATTCGAGTTCCTGAGGATGGTGAAGTGACGGTGAATCGGGTTCTTGGAGGTAGGAAAATCTGGCCAACTAGGTAAACCGGATGTGTTGCATTAAATATCATCTCGTAAATGAGAGAAATTTCAGTAATATCGATTTAAAGTCCCAAAAAATATAGGAAAACAAATGCAGAGCAAACTTAGGGAAAATACATTCGTGGTTCCCATATAATGAGTCTTCCGAGAATCGATCTACTGACCTATCATTTTATATTTGCATCCTTGCATTCGCTTGACCACTACTCCGCTACGTACTCCATAGCTAACCGGTTGCAAATAAAATTCATAGTTCTTATTTGGGGCCCCATATATTCCGGGCCATGTGCACGGTGCCGCAGCCAAAACCGCCCCCGGACAAAGATATCCTACAATGACAACCTCGCCAAACACGCATATATTGCATGCCACACCTACAATCCCTCTAGGATAACCCGATCTCCGTTATTGATCACATATTACATAGCGTTCCACTATAGAAAGGTCAAGACTTCATAGCATGTCAATATAGAAAGTCCAGATCAAATATCCCAAACATATACCGTGGTTTTTATGATACTTCAAACAAAAAATTCAAACTTTCAAGACCTCTAAAACAAACCCCAGAAAGCGTAAAATATTGCGTGATAAAGCACATTGTTCGTATTACACTATATATCAATTTACCGCGAGAAACTCGAGGTGCAAGAAAGCCCAAATTGCAAAAATTATAACCTCGGGAGCAAAAGGCGGGCCAAACTAATCCAAGCAAAACATGTCTATTAACTCAAGTATTTAATTTGTAGTTACCCACTTATAAAGAACACCCTAAATCCAATTTTTGACTTAATTAATTGTATAGTTAGATTTCTTTATTGATGTCCCTATCTAGGTTCACAAAGCAAAAATGACAATAGAAATTGAAGTGAAAATTTAGGAGGGTGACATGAATTGATGAAAGGAAGGTGTTTTCTCGATTGTTGTGCGAGAGGCCGAAGTATACGAATTAAATTACCCATTGTAGGCGTGTTTTTATTTCTGCCTACGCGTTAGAGCTCGTATTAGATTTGACTACCCCACTTTGTAAAGGTTTTATTGAAAATTGTTTTGAATTGAAAGAAGTCGCCAACAATTCTTTTTAGGAGGAATCATAAACCTAATTGGATATGGGAAAAAACATAGGGATAAATTATCCAATGTAGATTTTCCCGTCCCGACTCCATAGATGGTCAAAATGAACCAAAGATTGAGTTCGGGGTGAGGGTACAATACACTCAGGAACCATATTGCCCATTCATGGCCTCTACTAAATATCGATTCATCACAGATTTTATGCCAAAGAATAATCATATAACATTTTAAACACCCTAAAAATATTTAGTCTAAGTAGGTTCGGAAACACATAAAAAGACTAATTTTAGGGACATGTTATTAGGCAATCAATTTACAAGGAACCTTGCAAGTTGTCCAAATTAATCTGATTAATGTTAGAACAGTTCTTTAGGTCTTGTTTAGCAAAAATAACATGTGGGTGATAAAAGCATTGAAACAGGACAATCATATAATAGGCATAGAATGATCGAGCGAGGCATATACAAAGGCATGAACAATAATAAAATAAAAAGAAAAGAAAATATAGAAAAAGGGGTTAGAATATACGGTATAGCGATTTTACATTAAAAATCTACATCGGGAAAGAAAACCATGAGTAACTTCAATCTAAAAATAATTTATTTAAGGACCCTCGGATTATACCGTGGCTTGAGTCTGAGATTGACAACCTTCGGGACGAGCAATCGTGAAGCCCGAAAATCGAATGTCTCGAAAGTATGTAGATTGAATGTATTTTGTGTTTGAAAGGTATGAATTTTGTTGGGAAGTTTTGTAGTTTGTACAGAGATTCGAAAAGTATTCGTCAAGTTCGAAGTGTGTTAATGTGAAAAATCCGTCTTTTATCTCGTACGGAAATCGAGCCTATTTATAGGGAAACGACATTGCGGTTCACGCGCCCAGTGCTCGCGCCGCCGACGTGTCAAGCACATGACGCGGCATGACCGATAAAAGTGTACACGTGGTACGTGCTTTTGAAAAAGATAAGAAAGAAATTCTACGTCTCGCGCAGAACCTGCGCTTGACGCAAGACTCTACATGAAACAAGTCCACTTGTCAAGTGCACGACAGGTGGACGGAGCCGCGCCGACGCACGACGTGCGCCAGGCGCAGTTGGTACGCGAGCGCACCAGCCCCGGCTCTGCCGTGCCTTTGCCAGACTTTATTTAAAACGCGTTTTAAAAGATTTCTTTTATCCTTTAATTACGGATATCTGATTTTACGGGATACAATCTGATTTTAACTTATAAAAAATATCTTTTGAAAATATTTATTTATTAAAATAAATCAATTAATTATCAATTAATTGGGCTTTTCAAAGAATTGGGCTCAAATACAATTATTTATCATGAATAAATAATTGGGCTTTAAAATAGGACTTTATCACTTTTCGAAATGGTTTTGAATGGGTTTTCAGACTGCTCTGCCCAATTAAGACCACGGTATGTTTCATCATCGGATCCTTAAATGGGGAGACACGATTATGTGTCTACAGAAACCCCCACTTTGACTGAGGTTCAGGAAACCGAAAGTCAAAGTATACGGTGTCGGGACGGAGAACGATTCCAAACGCTCGCAGTTTAGAACCGATCTATATATGCCGGCCTCTGCAAAACAAAGTTAGTATGCAGGACAATAACTACAAGCAATCTGATTACCTGCAAAAGAAGATGTTGGCAGATAGGTGCAAACAACTCAGATAAAGCACATAATGATGCAATAATGCAAACTTAGACTCTCTAAGGATGCATGAGACGCTATGTAAGGATTTAGGTTATGCAAAGCTAAGGGATGACACGTCATGCAAGGTCAGGGTTATGCAAGACTAGAATGTATGAAATGCAATGCAAGGTTAGGGTTTTGCAAAGCTGCAATGCAAGATCAGGATTTTGCAAGGCTAGAGGATGGATAGCATGATAGAATGATAGACTGATTAGAAATGCATAGAATGATTTTCGAAAATCGTTTTTAGAAAATGATCGGGGTTCGTAAACGAGGTCTGCGGATTACAACTTTTCGGGAGTTTGATTTGAATCGGAGGAACCACCACACATAGGAAGCCCCCACTTTGGGTGAGCCTGCCTTGAATTAGGCTTGAGCCTTAATTACTTGATATGATATTGAAATGTAGTTGCTATGTCTTGAACATTGAAAGTTTTCACTGGGGATTGCGCTGGGGATTCTTCTTTGGGAAGTTGATATAGGCAAAGTCAAGTATCGCCGAAAATCATGGAATTGTCGGAGAGTCCTTCAGGGACAAGGAGAGCTTAGATTGAAAAATAAAAGGTTGTGACTTAAATGAATGTAGGTGGGAAAAGGCTTTAACGAGGTTAGGTGCAGACTCGAGTCTATGTCGGGATCTAGAAAGAGTATGCTCCTGAACTCTAGAAAATCAAATCATTAGACCATGACTAATTTATTTTATTGAAGCGGTCGGACCTCGAGATGAGGATTCCTCACGTATCCTTGCGAAATCGCACCATTCGTAGTTCTCGATCTGATTATTTTTATATATTTTTTTTTGTGCACTAACTTTTGCCTAGACCGCCCTTTCGGGTTTTCAACCTAGCGGGCTTGGACATACCTCCGAGAAGGAGTTAGGATTGATGAAAGGATTATGAATTTGGATTATATGGATTAAAGGGTCGATGAATAAAAGGGATTTGAATGAGGGTAGAACTTGTGGCAAGCCCCTAACTTGACTTTTTGAATCTTTGGCTCTTTCTTTTTGAATCTTTTTCTTTTTGTCCCGTGCGTTTTTGCTTTTTTTTTTTTTTTTTGCACTTTGAATTTTTTCACTATTTTATTTTTGCCTGGCATTGATTTTTTTGTAGTGAGGCTTGCACACACGTTTGGTTTAGGGTACTTGGAAGGCTTGAAGGATGTTTGTGGAGCTTTGATGTTGAAGGGATTGTTTTGTTTATGATGGTTTAAGGATGATGGCTCATGGAAGGTGATGGAGGAAGAGGGAATAACTCTGATCCAAAGTATGTCCATTTTTTTTTCATTTTCTCTCTTTTTTTATTTTTTTTTATTTCGCGATCTTTTTATTATTATAGTCAAGTTCATTAGGCGATCCGAGTTTCATCATTGAAGTAGAAGCATAAAAAAAATGATGGAAGGCCAATGAAAATGAAAATGAAAATGAAATTTTTTTATTAATTAGAAATATATAGAACAAGGCTCATTAGAAATAAAAACCAAAATGACATGGACTTGACAGAAAGGAAATGAAAAGAGCTAGGGGAGGGACTCTCCGACTCGACCCTAGAAAACTAGCGCTAAATGACTAAGCCCTATGCATTATTTAGGCATTTCCCAAGGGGTTGCCGCTATTGTTGACTTTTGCCGTAGGCGGAATTGGTAATCTACCGTCTTCAACCATATCCTGCAGATGATGCTTCAAAGTCCAGCATTGTGATGTCAGATGCCCATTCCCTTGATGGTACTTGCAGTAGGAATTAGGATTCCATCTACTGGATCTCTTCTCAAGAGGAGGGTCTGGAGTAGGGCCAAGAGCTCGAAGTGCTCCCTAAGCATGAAGCCTAATGAAGGCTTCTTCTAGAGACATGCCTAAAGGAGTGAATGTCCTTTCGAGGGCCTTGATAACCTTTCTTGTTAGTAGTTAGAGCATTGATGTCTTGCTTTTAGAGGTAGAAGGGTTAGTATTACTCTTCTTGAAAGAGTTATTGTTGTTAGAACCCTTGTTCTTGTTAGCATGTACCTCTTCTTCAATCAGCAGGCCCACCTTATAGAGCTTCGTGAAAGACTCTATTGGTTGGAACTTGATATGATCCCCATACTTGGGCTGCAGGTTACGGATCACCAATCGGACTTGATCCTCTTGGGACGGCTTGTTAGTCATTTGCGTAGCCTTTTCCCTCCATCTGTTAAGGAAGGTGACAAAGTCTTCGTTGGAATTCTGCTTAGTTAATTCCAACTCACGAAGGCCAATGGGGAAGGCGAGTGTTGTAGATGTATTGTTTGTGGAACTCTTCTTTGATGTAGTCTCGGTCATTCGACTGGCTTTGTTCAGTGACCTGAACCACTTGGATGGATGTGCATCCAAGGTTAAAGGAAAGACATAAGCAAACAGGTCTTTGCTCATGCCCTTGAGAGCCATAGAGATGGAAAATGCTCCCAAGTGATCATATGGGTCTTCGACCCCCTTGAATTTTGGGAGGTCACCCAATGTTACCTTTCTAGGGAGCTTGTCCCTCAGTTCAGGATTAATGATGTCATGGCCATGAGCCTGACCCTCAAGCGCAGGAATTGACTGGATCAATTGCTCGAGTTTTTCAAACCTCAAATCTGTGTTGGTTTTGAATGGTGGTGGAGTGTCGCCTTGCTCGTCCTCTTCAGTTAGCTTTTACCTCAACGCCTTGATCTCTTTGTCTTGTTCTTCAAGACGAGAGTTCATCAGTGTGAGTTGAGCCATAATGGCACTGAGCTGTTCATTAGTGTCCCCCATTTCAGATGATGCTTCAGAAGAGTCCGAGGATTCGTCTGAAAATGTGAGAATGCGTTTAACGAGTCTAGGAGTAGGTTGACCTTATATCCTCTCTGTCGGGGGTTCCCAAGTTATAATCTCACGATCCGTCCTGAACAGAAATCGAATGGACCTCGTAAATTTTTAGAAATGATGCTTTCGAAATGAGAAATGGAAATGAGGGATGGAGAAATGGAGATAAGAAATGAAGATGAAAGTGGAAATGGGGATGAAAAATGGAAAGTGAAATGGAAACGGGAAATGATTAGAGGTGGGTATGATTATGGTTATGATGGTGATATGGGCCTAACTATATGCAAATGCGACTGACCCGGACTGGCCGGAATCGGGTCGGACTATGCAAGTGACCAGGACTAGACTTTGCTAACAGACTAGACTCAAAAGGATTGTCTACGCTAGCTTCGCTAAGCTTAAGAAGGAATTGGCTTCGCCGGACTTGATGATTTGGGATTGCTATAGATGTAAGATAGGAGTAGCTTCTCTAAACTCGGAGGGTGCCTTTATGGTCTTGGGGTGACTAGCTTCACTAAATCAATGGGTGTCGTTATGGTCTCACAGGGATGACTAGCTTAGCTAGGTCAAAGGGGTGCCGTTGTGGACTTAAGGAATGACTAGCTTCGCTAGGTCAAAGGGGTGCCATTATGGTCTTACAGGGATGACTAGCTTAGCTAAGTCAAGGGATGCCGTTAGGGTCTTACAGGATGCTAGCTTAGTAGACTTAATGGTTTGGACTTCGTCCTACATGGGTTTGGAATTGACCTTGGATTGACTTTGGAAATGAGTCGGGCCTTATGCGGGCCTAATTCCCGACTTAGTCCTATATTGGTTTGACGTTAGGACTTGAAAATGCACATGGGCTTGACATTGGATTGGAATAAAGTTGGATTAGACTTGGACTGGGATTGACATAGACTAGGGTTCACATAAAGATGCAAATGGGCCTAGAATTTGACAGAAGCTAGACTTATATGGGCCTAAGATGGACTCTAATGCTAGCGGGCCTAATATGAATGCATGGACTCGAATTAGATGGACCCTATATGAATGTAAAATGGACTCTAATGCATATGGGCCTAGAATGAATGCAAGTGAATTGGGTCGATTGGATTGAATTGGATTGAAGGTGTTTGGAATGGGCTTAGAATTTTCGAAATTCATTTTTGAAAGGAACCCTTGTTTTATCTTTTGTTAGGAAAAGATGATGGATTAATTTTGAAAAATAATTTTGAAATTTCGAAAAAGGTAGAATAGAATATGGTGTAGGATTGATTGAAAAGATGTAAGTTTTGAAATTGATGAATATGGGAAGGTAAGATCGACAGGGAAAGATTTGTTGAACAAATGGAGGATATGGGATGGGAAGAGGTAGATATGCATGACAACTCTAGCTCTACAATGACTCTTTAGATGCCTTTTTTTTAGACGGACTTGACCTTGCATGAAAAGACCGAATTTTTTTTTAATATGATTCGATGCAAACTTGTTATCTTAGACTCGAACAAAGGTCAAAAGACCAATAAGCATGGGGACGAATAGGTTGCGTGCCACGCAACCGGGTGTGCGCGGCGCACGGCCTATGCGTCCGGCTCATGTGCATTACGTCGGCGCAACTTAATGCGTTTGGCGCAATGCTCGGCACGCGTATTAGTAAATTGATGAATGTTCGGGCGAAAACGACGATTTGTTTTAGACGCGAGTTGCAATAATTTCGGGCGTAAAGCATATTAGCAGGCAAAAATTGCAATCACACATAAATGTCAGGTAACATGGATGCAAAAGTTCTCAACCTAAAGTCTCGTTCTACATTCAACTATTGGTCAGGTTTAAGTTCAGTCTGAAAAGGGTCCATGACTAAGAGATGGATCCCACGCTTCGTACCCTCGCTTAAAGAGGTGGCCACGTGTAAGACGCACTCCGGCCTCAAGTCAGGAACAAGAGAACAATGCCATGGTTGGGTAGGCTTGCTTATGACTAAGATCCAACACTATCGCTCAGGAAGCTTTTTGGAAGGACAAAGCTCAAACCCCCCGGGGGTGACCTCACACATAGAACATGTGCTAATGAGGCAAGGTAGATTGTCCTTATGGTGGCTGAACAAAGAGCCATGCATATGCAAAACAAAGATATTATTCAAAGGCATAAAAATAAGAATGAATCGTATTTTTCAAGTTTCACCCACTCATTTAAAAAATAATAATTTTTTTTAAAGTCCTCCCCAGTGGAGTCGCCAAATTGTAGGCGTGTTTTTATTTCGCCTACGCGGTGTGAGCTCGTATTAGATTTGACTACCCCCAATGTAAAGGTTTTATTGAAAATTGTTTTGAATTGAAAGAAGTCGCCAACAATTCTTTTTAGGAACAATAATAAACCTAATTAGATATGGGAAAACATAGGGACAAATTATTCAATGTAGATTTCCCCGTCCCGACTCCATAGATGGTCAAAATGAACCAAAGATTGAGTTCGGGGTGAGGGTACAATACAGTCAGGAACCATATTGCCCATTGTTGGCCTCTACTAAATATCGATTCATTGCAGATTTTATGCCAAAGAATAATCATATAACGTTTTTAACACCCTAAAAATATTTAGTCTAAGTAGATTCAGGAAACACATAATAAAATAATTTTAGTGACACGTTATTAGGCAATCAATTTAAAGGGAACCTAGCAAGTTGTCCAAATTAATCTGATTAATATTAGAACAGCTCTTTAGGTCTTGTTTAGCAAAAATAACATGTGGGTGATAAAAGTATTAAAACAGGACAATCATATAATAGGCATAGAATGATCAGGCAGGCATATACAAAGGCATGAACAATAATAAAATAAAAATAAAAAAATATAAAAAAAAAGGGGTTAGAATATACAGTATAGCGATTTTACATTAAAAATCTACATCAGGAAAGAAAACTGTTAGTAACTTCAATATAAAAATAATTTATTTAAGAACCCTCAGGATTATACCGTGGCTTGGGTCTGCGAGATTGACAACCTTCGGGACGAGCAATCGTGAAGCCTGAAAATATGAATGTCTGAAAGTATGTAGATTGAATGTATTTTGTGTTTGAAAGGAATGAATTTTGTAGGGAAGTTTTGTAGTTTGTAGAGAGATTCGTAAAGTATTCGTCGAGTTCGAAGTGTGTTAATGTGGAAAATCCGTTCTTTTATCTTTACGGAAATCAGGCCTATTTATAGGAAAAACGACATTGCGCTTCACGCGCCAGCTGCGCCTGACGCCGCTGACTTGTCAAGCGCATGACGCGGCATGACCAGTAAAAAGTGTACACGTGGTACGCGCTTTTGAAAAAGATAAGAAAGAAATTCTGCGTCTTAAGCAGAGAACTGCGCTTGACGCAGGACTCTACATGAAACAGAAGTCCACGTGTCAAGTGCAGATTAGTGCACCTGACACAGGTGGACAGAGCTGCGCCTGACGCACAGACGTGCGCCGGACGCAAGGCCCTGCGCCAGGCGCAGGTTGGTGCGCTAGGCGCACCAGCCTGGCTCCTGTCGTGCCTTTGCCAGCTTTATTTAAAACGCGTTTTAAAAGATTTCTTTTATCCTTTAATTACGGATATCTGGTTTTACGGGATAAAATCTAATTTTAACTTATAAAAAATATCTTTTGAAAATATTTATTTATTAAAATAAATCAATTAATTATCAATTAATTGGGCTTTTCAAATAATTGGGCTCAAATACAATTATTTATCATGAATAAATAATTGGGCTTTAAAATAGGACTTTAACACTTTTCGAAATGGTTTTGAATGGCTTTTCAGACTGCTCTGCCCTTGGGTCGGACCAATTAAGACCACGGTATGTTTCATCATCGGATCCTTAAATGTGGAGACACGATTATGTGTCTACACCCATTTTCAACGTAAATGAAACCCTAAAACATGAATTATCAGGCATTTGTAATTAATCAAATTTAAAAATGAAAAGAAACCCTTAATGATGAAATATCAAGCCTTTGAAAATTCAAAATCGACAAGATTTACTTACCTGCATAATGTTATCATGGCAGAAAAAGCTGCGACTTGCGAGAAGAAGAATCGAACAGCGCTCTTACATCATCTTAGGGAAGGATTAGAAAACATTTTTTAAGAAATAGATGAAGAATAATCTGATTGCTCACTCAAATTTGTGTGAAGAAGACAATTTACAATATTGTATGAAGAATTACTCGTAAACATACCTTCGATTTTTGGGAGATTCGAGTTCCAATCTGGTCGACAGAGTTCGATTCTCCCGTAACACGTTTCTCTCAATATTCCCGAAATCGGGAGAAGGCAATTTGACCAATTATCATGATCACACAAAAATGAAGAGAAAGAAAATAAAAAGAATTTTTAAACTTACTGCGTTGATCTTGCTGCATTATCATATTAAACAAGAACCAACAAAAGCAAAAAGAATAAAATCATCTCAAAATTGCCAACAAAAAGCTAATCTTACCCAGTTCGTGAAATCCATGAGAATACATGTGGTTTCTTCAATTTCCGTCTACATTTTCGCCGAGAAATGCTTCCTTGACCCGCCAAAACAAAACCCTAGGCATGTGCGATCACGATTAAATTAAATTGTGTTCTTGAGAGAGAAGCTAAAAATTCCTACAAGATCAAACCCTAGAATTTGAATAAAGAGAGATTGAGAAACGAAGAGAAAGAGGAGAGAGAATTTGTTGTTGTGTGGAGGAAAAACCAGATCCAAAGACAAAGGAAGAGGAGTTAGGAGAGGACAGAAGAAAGGAGAAGAATAATCGTGTGGTTAAGAGTGAAGGAATGATGGATGGCTCGGATTGTTCGAGTGCTTATGAACAAGTGAATTTCAGCTCTTTGTGACTCAATTCATTGTGCGTGTGAACAAGTGGGTGAACTTCCCACTTTTAAAAGATTATGTATTCAACTACCAAAGCTAAAATCTACCTCGCCTAAAAACAAACAAGGTTGTTACTACTACAAGTATGTAACATAGCAAGGACCACTCAAACAATATGCTTTTCTAGAAATGGGGTATAGGCCACTAGCACACAATATTCTCAAAAAAGTTGCACAAATCCATCACACGATAAAACATAAAAACAGGGAATTTGATCTGGCTTCTTATCCTCCATAGAATCGTTGTTTCCTTCCTGATTACACATGTATTCTTATTAGTTACCCATATTAAGCTGAAAGTTACCTAAGAATATAAGTTCCTCAAACTACATAACTAAAAAAGTGAAAAAATATTAATTGAAAGTTACTTGCATACTGATATTTCATAACCAGAAACAATTAACATGTATTAGTTCCTATACTAGCTAGTTCACCGAAAATTTCAAATTTTTTCTTCTTCGGTAATACATGTAATAAAGGATGATGCTTTATTTGTTTTGATTCTCTATATAGAAATTTAATCATGAGAAACATGGAATATATAATTATTACCTTCAAATTCGACTTAATCTGAATGCATGGAAGCAAAACTTGATGGTCTCGAACTAAATCACAAGCCGCATGTCGAGAAAACTTGAAGTATCTCGAAAGTTAGGGATTATGAAATCAAAATTCAAAGCTTATAAATAATTTGACGTCCTTTGAAGCTTAATTTACATATCACAGTTCATGGTTTGGAATGAAAGTATCTCGATGGGTTTGAAAGGGAATTTCGTGTTCTTGGGAGAGAGAGAGCAACGTAGTATACTGTAGGTTTACTGAAATCGCAATTATTAATGCGTGGGAAATCTAACAGCTGAGATTCAATTAAAGTTGTCAATGGCTGAGATGACTTGTTTTTCAAATTTCCAGCTTATTACTTGTTTTCAGCGGATCCGGCCCGTATATATGTATATATGTGTATATATTTTTTTAAGGTAAGATGAAAGGGACTCACTTGAGTGGGGATAAGGGGAAATCCTCAAATGAGTTCCATGAGGTTTGATCCCTATACCTCAGGGATATGAGGTGGGAAGCGATGTGTAACAGCCCAAATATCTTAAGCGAGTTTAATTAAAAGCTAGTTATTTATTTTAAATTAATTTTGATATTCTAGTATAACTTGATGTATTTTTTTTGTTAAACAAACTAGGTGTTTTAAAGAGAAAGAAAATTAAAAAAAAAAAGAGAAATGTTCCTCTCACACGTGGCTTAATATGGAAAAGCCAACATTTTGCCTTGTTGTCAAAGTTCTAGTTTTTCCACCATCTTTCTAATTAGGAATTGAAAAACCCAAACCCTCCTTCCACCTCTTCTCTCTCGTACCACTTTCACTCCCTTTTTCGGTTATGTACAAGATGGATCTCACCGGAGCTGAAATGCCCCTCTCGCCGGTGTGCGCACGGTGTTGCGTTATCTCTGCTTCTTCACCGTCCATCTTTCCTCTCCGTTCGTCCCGTTAAGGGGTCGCGTCGCTCGTGCTGCTGCCGTTATTCGACGCTGCATTGGTGGTGCTGGTGGTTCTGCCACCGTCGATGCTCTTCTCAATATGTGCGCTGGTGCTAGTGTGAGTGCATTTCCTTCTCCGTTATTCATTGTTGCTATGCCTTGATTGTGGTTCTAGTTGATTCCAATTCATTGTGGAATTCAAGCTCTTTTGAGCGAAAATAATGGATTATTAGAATCAATTCGGGGCTTGAGCAATATTTGAAGATTAAGTAAAGGTACACACATGTCCTTCCACTTTCCAAATATATTATTGATATTTCGATCGATCATATAAACTATATAAGTTGATCTTGATATGTTTTCATAAGTTAAACTTTGGTTGTATTAAAAGTGTGATTTGTGTACTATATGGTTTGTAAAATACCTGTTTATGAGTTTTAAGACAAAGGCAGAACTAAATCGCATGTTAAGTTCTATTGGATATAAGTTATGTTGTTTTGAGACTCAGTAGTATAAATTTGTTTGATGAACCATCTTTTGTGATATTAATAAGGCATGGACATTTGGTTCTAAATGAGAATTTCACTCTATTTTCAATATTTATAAGTTTGATTTTATGAGTTCAGTGAGTTATACATTAGGGGGAATGGATAAGGTTATGAAGCTTAATTATGATTTCAGAAAAGAGTTCGTTTATATATGGTTATAGATGTATAATAAACTTTATAAGAACATGACTTCTGTAAGTTATTGAGAACCTCAGTATCACATCTTGGTAAGATTAATTCTTGTTCGATTTTCGTGTATGAATTTTTAAGAAATCAATTATGATGTTTGATTACCCATTTCCAAAATACATGCATTAGAGGTTAGAAGATATGGGTTCGGAGTTGTAGTTGTAATTTCGGAGTACGTTACAACATGAGTTTTGGAGGACTATTATTAGAGTACGAAAATATACATGTAGTAAACTATGAACGAGTATAGTATGAACTATTATTATAAGGAGAATAAGTTCGGATTAAAAAGGTTACATTAGGTCATAGAAGGATACCAACACGGACTATTTGAGGAATTTGGGTTCGTAATATTGGAAAGTTATGTTAAAGTAGTTGTGGGACAAGTTAGTAGATCGAAGAATTATGTTTGAGAATGTTAGTTATTATTTGAAAAGTGGAGTTGGGTGATTGTGTAAGTTTTGGAGTGCCAACGTCAACTAATGGGTTAGTAGCCGATATAAAAATTATATGGTTCTTAAAGATCAGTCGACTATAAAAGTATATATTGGGAAGTATATATATACCGGAATGAGAAACACTCAAGGTTGGGACATAAAGTAAAATAAATGAGTTCTATAATAGTGATATCGATATAAAGGGGCTGGAGTGATGGTTGGGGAAGTATCAGACACTAAATTTGAATTATGTTGTCTAAGTCGAGGGAAGGTGATAACTAAGTTTGGAAACTTCTATTATGGGTATCAATGAGGAGTACAAAAGAGGTTAGGAGTCTTATTTTCTAATTGGAGGAGTAAGGATAGGAAATGGGAAGGTGGGGAAGAGTATAAAATGTTATGTATAGAAGTCAAGTTAGATATCTAAGGATAATTATTTGGAAGTGAATTTTGGAAGTTCAACATTAATCTAAGGTAAAATAGAGTGGTTACAATAGGATTGTGAGTCCAAGAGATGTTATAACCAAAATAAGTATTTGAGACGAGATATTAAATATTGAGAAGTAAGATCTGAAATGTGAAGGCCATATTAGAGAAATAAAGGATCAAGATATGGGTGGTTCAAAAGAATATCAAATAGAGAAGTGTAACTTATAGTATTTAAGTTATGAAAGGTCATATCCGGAATTGGATTAAGTAAGAAATTTTAAAGGTATAATTTTCTAGTAAGATAAGTAAGGTTATGTAAATGGAAGTTAGGGGAAAGGTAAATCTAGTGTGATAGTTTAGGAGTTAATGATGTGTATTGATATTGAAATAATAGAGTATTAAGACTAATATGAACATCAAATTTAGATATTTGGGGTTGTATGGTTATGAGCTATATGATTAAGATTGACTAAGATAATGAGTTTAAGTATCTGTAATTGTAAATTTTTGGACGAATAGTTGAGTCATGAAATATTTGTTTATGACATAGAAATATGGAGTGAGATATCTTGACTTACAATAATAAACGTAGATGATTTATTATGATATAGTATGGTCATGGGAAATCTGAGATATTAATGTGATAAGTTGGACATACAAGTATCATTCTAGCAATGTTGAGTTCATGTATTGGGGATAAGTAATCCTTCAAGGAACATTCATATCTTGAGAATTCTTGGAGGCTATAGTGAGTTGCTAGAAGTTAAAGATGAAAGCCGAAGGATAAGGGACTAAAATCGTTACAATGAAGGGGAAATTGCCAAAAGGAGTTAGAGGAAATATTATGGTCTATAAAGTTAGAAACCATAGGTCATACGTGCTTAATGTTTGGTCTCGACAATAGTTCACTACCTTGTAAATCTTTGAGAAGCATATGCTACATTTTGATTACGTTATCGGTTTCAATTGTGAAAAAAACATTTAATATCAAAATCATCAAATGATGTTAAGGAGATGAATATAATTCGAGATTTCGATTTTGAATAATACTAAGTAATTTAGAATTGTGCAATGGATTTGGCATATGATTTCTAAGTCAAATCTCGATCATTTCCAAAGTATGTTTCCAAGAATATGAACATGGATTTGTTATCCTATTATAAGATATGAATATATGTTATATGAATTTTCAGAACCATGTATATGAGTTTCGAAAAATATGAGTTTGTGAAATTGATAATTGAGTATTGCGGTTATGTTTTGTTTTAGAAGGGAAGTAGCTGAGAAAGCAGTGATGAACAACATTCGTAGAGCGGGTATTGCTCATTATGTGTTAGAGCGGGTATTGCTCCGTTATGTAGGGTCATGACCTAAAAGTCTTGCAAGCAGAATATAAAAAAAAGGTGGGGGAGACGTCCCTCAAAATTCTGGAGACGTGGTTTACCCCTCTCCAATCGTGTTCCTTCCCCGAGTAAATATTTTGATGCTAAAGTATTGAGAAAAATTTGAGTTATGTTTGATAATGGTGCTGATATAGCAAGATAATTTATGAAAAGCTTTTGGAAAGTTACTCAGTATATTCTTTGACATATTACGTTTGCATCCTTGGTATCTATCGAGGAATATCTTTGTATTTTGAGCAAGTATAAAATGTTTAAGAAGTATAAATATATTGGTTATGCGGAATCTTTGATGAGAAGATATATTTTTGCGATTTGTTTTAAGTACATTGATCCATGAGATATAAAAGTTCACATGATAAGGTGATTTATTTATTACGCATTTATTCTCTATAAAATCACACTCAACAACTCGAATGTGTTTTAAGCCACCAAAAAGAATTTCTGATTGGACAAGGTGTACCCGGGTCACGGATTTTGTTCTTGGAACCCGTCCCCGGTGGGGGCAGCGTTCAATGCTAATGATTTTTGCAGGGAATGTGGAATCTAGCTCCGGTGTGGTTTAAGGATCTTGGTATTATAAGAGATGTTTTTCGGATGAGCTATGGTGGAGATTATATAGTGTTATAGGAAAGAATGTTATGGTGTTTTGATGTATTATATCGGAGATTCGATTGATCAATTCATGTAATTGTATTTCTATTTTGGGATATTGTTGTGGGCCCATAACCCACAGGTCCAGGATCGTTTTATAGCTTATGTTTCCGCTGCGAGTAAATGTAAAATCCAGGTTTATTAAGTGTTAATTGAGATTTGTGAAAGCTAAGTGTGTTTAGCTAGCAGCTCGGAAGTGCGGGCTGTTACAGGTGGTATCAGAGTATGGTTGTTTTAGAGTTGTCGTGATCTTCATATCATGGCATATGAGGTTAAGAAAGATTTATGGGATTGTTTAAGAATGGATTTGGGTTATTAGTCGTTAAGAGATTGGGAATTTAAAAAAAATGGGTGAAGATTTCTATTGGAATTTTGGGCTTGTGTTATGAGTGGTGATTCAACGAAATTATGTTCTAGGAATTATGGAGAATTTGGATTCGAGTTTAGGGATTATATGTTGAAGAAGCAATTGATCTTTTGAGGTATTAGAGTTAAGTTAAGAGTTGATTTGATATGATTTTTGTTAAAAATGTTTTTACGTGATCTCATTCATCTTCGGATGTTCTAAATTATTTTTGTTTTCAAATTTCGAGGACGAAATTTATTTTAAGGGTGGTAGTATGTAACAGCCCAAATATCTTAAGCAGGTTTAATTATAAGCTAGTTATTTGTTTTAAATTAATTTTGATATTCTTGTATAACTTGATGTATTTTTTTGTTAAACAAACTAGGTGTTTTAAAGAAAATGAAAATTAAAAAAAAAAACAGAGAAAGGTTCCTCTCACACGTGGCTTAATATGGAAAAGCCAACATTTTGCCTTGTTGTCAAATTTCTAGTTTTTCCACCATCTTTCTAATTAGGAATTGGAAAACCCAAACCCTCATTCCACCTCTTCTCTCTCTCGTACCACTTTCACTCCCTCCTTCGGTTATGTACAAGATGGATCTCGCCGGAGCTGAAATGTCCCCTCTCTCCGGTGTGCGCACTGTGTTGCGTTATCTCTGCTTCTTCACCGTCCTTCTTTCCTCTCTATTCTGTCCTATTAAGGGGTCGCGTCGCTCGTGCTGCTGCCGCTGTTGTTCGGCGCTGCATTGGTGGTGCTGGTGGTTCTGCCACCGTCGATGCTCTTCTCAATCTGTACGCTGGTGCTAGTGTGAGTGCATTTCCTTCTCCGTTATTCATTGTTGCTATGCCTTGATTGTGGTTCTAGTTGATTCCAATTCAAATCTGATATAATGAGATATTATATTCTGAATTCAAAAATAAATTTGTTTCTCAATCTTGTTATTAATTAGCAAAATCAGTTTAGAAGAAAGTTTGATAAACTTAAAGATTGAATCTTTCCTCTTTTTTCTAATGGATTGAGTTTAGAATATGAATAGATGATTCTTAAGATAAAAAAAATCTGATTTTCATAAACTATGTTATTTTATAAAATTATCTATGAATCGAACTTGGGGTTATTTAGAGTTATCATGTAAGATAGAAAATGTGAGTTCATTAGTGAAATAATTTGTATATAAATGTTTGTGGTTAGTTCATGAAAGAATTTAGAAATTATAAGAAGTTAGTTTTCTTATCTGAAATGTAGTGAGAAAGGTTGCTAATTGTTGCTATTGTTGTTAAGGTGAATCATTGTGGAATTCAAGCTCTTTTGAGCGAAAATAATGGATTATTAGAATCAATTCAGGGCTTGAGCAATATTTGAAGATTAAGTAAAGGTACACACATGTCCTTCCACTTTCCAAATATATTATTGATATTTCGATCGATCATATAAACTATATAAGTTGATCTTGATATGTTTTCATAAGTTAAACTTGGGTTGTATTAAAAGTGTGATTTGTGTACTATATGGTTTGTAAAATACATGTTTATGAGTTTTAAGACAAAGGCAGAACTAAATCGCATGTTAAGTTCTATTGGCTATAACTTATGTTGTTTTGAGACTCAGTAGTATAAATTTGTTTGATGAACCATGTTTTGTGATATTAATGAGGCATGGACATTTGGTTCTAAATGAGAATTTCACTCTATTTTCAATATTTATAAGTTTGATTTTATGAGTTCAGTGAGTTATACATTAGGGGGAATGGATAAGGTTATGAAGCTCAATTATGATTTCAGAAAAGAGTTCGTTTATATATGGTTATAAATGTATAAACTTTATAAGAACATGACTTCTGTAAGTTATTGAGAACCTCGGTATCACATCTTGGTAAGATTAATTCTTGTTCGAGTTTCGTGTATGAATTTTTAAGAAATCAATTATGATGTTTGATTATCCATTTCGAAATACATGCATTAGAGGTTAGAAGATATGGGTTCGGAGTTATAGTTGTAATTTCGGAGTACGTTACAACATGAGTTTTGGAGGACTATTATTAGAGTAGGAAAATATACATGTAGTAAACTATGAACGAGTATAATATGAACTATTATTATAAGGAGAATAAGTTCGAATTAAAAAGGTTACATTAGGTCATAGAAAGATACCAACACGGACTATTTGAGGAATTTGGGTTTTGTAATATTGGAAAGTTATGTTAAAGTAGTTGTGGGACAAGTTAGTAGATCGAAGAATTATGTTTGAGAATGTTAGTTATTATTTGAAAAGTGGAGTTGGGTGATTGTGTAAGTTTTGGAGTGCCAACGTCAACTAATGGGTTAGTAGCCGATATAAAAATTATATGGTTCTTAAAGATCGATCGACTATAAAAGTATATATTGGGAAGTATATATATACTGGGAATGAGAAACACTCAACGTTGGGACATAAAGTTAAATAAATGAGTTCTATAATAGTGATATCGATATAAAGGGGCTGGAGTGATGGTTGGGGAAGTATCAGACACTAAATTTGAATTATGTTGTCTAAGTCGAGGGAAGGTGATAACTGAGTTTGGAAACTTCTATTATGGGTATCAATGAGGAGTACAAAAGAGGTTAGGAGTCTTATTTTCTAATTGGAGGAGTAAGGATATGAAATGGGAAGGTGGGGAAGAGTATAAAATGTTATGTATAGAAGTCAAGTTAGATATCTAAGGATAATTATTTGGAAGTGAATTTTGGAAGTTCAACATTAATCTAAGGGTTAATAGAGTGGTTACAATAGGTTTGTGAGTCCAAGAGATGTTATAACCAAAATAAGTATTTGAGACGAGATATTAAATATTGAGAAGTAAGATCTGAAATGTGAAGGCCATATTAGAGAAATAAAGGATCAAGATATGGGTGGTTCAAAAGAATATCAAATAGAGAAGTGTAACTTATAGTATTTAAGTTATGAAAGGTCATATCTAGAATTGGATTAAGTAAGAAAGTTTAAAGGTATAATTTTCTAGTAAGATAAGTAAGGTTATGTAAATGGAAGTTAGGGGAAAGGTAAATCTAGTGTAATGGATTGTTTAGGAGTTAATGATGTGTATTGATATTGAAATAATAGAGTATTAAGATTAATATGAACATTAAATTTAGATATTTGGGGTTGTATGGTTATGAGTTATATAATTAAGATTGACTAAGATAATGAGTTTAAGTATCTGTAATTGTAAATTTTTGGATGAATAGTTGAGTCATGAAATATTTGTTTATGACATAGAAATATGGAGTGAGATATCTTGACTTACAATAATAAACATAGATGATTTATTATGATATAGTATGGTCATGGGAAATCTGAGATATCAATGTGATAAGTTGGACATACAAGTATCATTCTAGCAATGTTGAGTTCATGTATTGGGGATAAGTAATCCTTCAAGGAACATTCATATCTTGAGAATTCTTGGAGGCTATAGTGAGTTGCTAGAAGTTAAAGATGAAAGCCGAAGGATAAGGGACTAAAACCATTACAATGAAGGGGAAATTGCCAAAAGGAGTTAGAGGAAATATTATGGTCTATAAAGTTAGAAACCATAGGTCATACGTGCTTAGTGTTTGGTCTCGACAATAGTTCACCACCTTGTAAATCTTTGAGAAGCATATGCTACATTTTGATTACGTTATCAGTTCCAATTGTGAAAAAAACATTTACTATCAAAATCTGTCAAATGATGTTAAGGAGATGAAGATAATTCGAGATTTCAGATTTTGAATAATACTAAGTAATTTAGAATTGTGTAATGGATTTGGCATATGATTTCTAAGTCAAATCTCGATCATTTCCAAAGTATGTTTCCAAGAATATGAACATGGATTTGTTATCCTATTATAAGATATGAATATATGTTATATGAATTTTCAGAACCATGTATATGAGTTTCGAAAAATATGAGTTTGTGAAATTGATAATTGAGTATTGCGATTATGTTTTGTTTTAGAAGGGAAGTAGCTGCGAAAGCAGTGACGAACAACATTCGTAAAGCGGGTATTGCTCATTATGTGTTAGAGCGGATATTGCTCCGTTATGTAGGGTCATGACCTAAAAGTCTTGCAAGCAGACTATAAAAAAAAAGTTGGGAGACGTCCCTCAAAAGTCTGGAGACGTGGTTTACCCCTCTCCAATCGTGTTCCTTCCCTGAGTAAATATTTTGATGCTAAAGTATTGAGAAAAATTTGAGTTATGTTTGATAATGATGCTGATATAGCAAGATAATTTATGAAAAGCTTTTGGAAAGTTACTCAGTATATTCTTTGACATATTACGTTTGCATCCTTGGTATCTATCGAGGAATATATTTGTATTTTGAGCAAGTATAAAATATTTAAGAAGTATAAATATATTGGTTATGCGGAATCTTTGATGAGAAGATATATTTTTGTGATTTGTTTTAAGTACATTGATCCATGAGATATAAAAGTTCGCATGTTAAGGTGATTTCCTTATTACGCATTTATTCTCTATAAAATCACACTTAACAACTCGAATGTGTTTTAAGCCACCAAAAAGAATTTATGGTTGGACAGTGTGTACTCAGTTTCGCTGATTTTGTTCTTGGAACCTGTCCTGGTGGGGGCAGCGTTCAATTCTAATGATTTTTGCAGGGAATGTGGAATCTAGCTCCGGTGTGGTTTAAGGATCATGGTATTATAAGAGATGCTTTTCGGATGAGCTGTGGTGGAGATTATATAGTGTTATAGGAAAGAATGTTATGGTGTTTTGATGTATTATATCGGAGATTCGATTGATCAATTCATGTAATTGTATTTCTATTTTGGGATATTGTTGTGGGCCCATAACCCACAGGTCCAGGATCGTTTTATAGCTTATGTTTCCGCTGCGAGTAAATGTAAAATCCAAGTTTATTAAGTGTTAATTGAGATTTGTGAAAGCTAAGTGTATTTAGCTAGCAGCTCGAAAGTGCGGGTTGTTACACGATGTCACTACTCCACCACCTCAACCTCTGTATATATGTGTATATACATATATAAGAAAGAATGTAAAAGAAAACTAAAATTGATGCGATATTTATAATTAACCAAAGTAAAATAGCAAAATTACATTACATTATCTTTTTTAAAAGAAAAGTATATCAACCAATTTTAGTTTTCTAATACCTTCTTTCTTGCAAGACTTTTTCTCTAAACTTTTTGTAATTCTTCATTTTTTTAGTTAAAATGAATATCCCTTGTAAGTGGGGGAAGAAATTTGGAAATTCCATTTTGCAAGGGGTAGGAATCGAACCTTTATCACAAGAGTGGAATAAGAGCCTCCAACCAACTAAATCAATAACCTTGATTCTTTTGTATTTCTTAATTTACAAAATGATATACATTAACTAGACAAAATATATAGACAGACTAGATGGGAAACTACTAAGATGAGGTATCCACAATTAAGCAAAAAAAAAAGTTCAGACAATATATAGTATATGACATCGGGAAAACTAGGTCATTACTAACCTCCTAATAGTCAAACAAAATCTAACTAAACCACTAACCTAGGTAAAGTGGCAAGTAAGGGTCATTCTTCCATAAGGACTAAGGAACATCAACATGGGTTAACCAAACAATAAGCTAGGCCGAAAAATAGTCGGGAGGTGTCAATTACCAACTAAAGACTATTAAACTAAACTAACTACCAAAGATCAAATAGGATTAGGGAAAGGGATCCAACACCAACCAATCATGATTTAGGCAATTAGAAGGGTGAAATATGGAGGAAAGAAAACCAAGCAAATAATTGAGGTTATTGACTCTTAATTAGCTCTAATCCCTCTCTCAAGGGTGAATAAAACTACCTAAGTCACATAACTAAGCCACTCGCATGGTCTCAAATATGCAACCAATTGGATAAGTACAATGTCAATCCACAAAACCCTCACTCAAATCTTACTCTCATGAGTAATTAAGCAAGATAATAGCATAAATGTCAACCTTAATCTCATCTCTCAATTTGATTAAGGTATCAATAAAACAAACATCAAAGTGGCCAACTAGAATGCAATCAAATAATAATCATGCTATTAAATCAATTAATAAGCCCAATCAAACCCTCTAAATTCATATTCCAACACCCATATCAATCATTGTTGGGTTTCCACCCAAACCCTGACCAAACAAACTACTCCATAAATACAAAAAAGAGAAATTTAGAGAAATTAACCACTAATAACATGATACTAAATATTAATCTCACATTAAACTAAACAAAATAACCCATAAATAATTAAACTAAGCATTTAACAACTAATCTAATGAAAACAATAAAAATAAAGCTATAAAATAGGAGATAGAGTAAGAAATGCTCATTGATTAATGGGTGAAAGTTTCAATACAAGTGTCACCCTTGAATCTACAATCTTCAACCTCTATTTGAATTTTCTCCCTTTTCTCTCTAAACTAATCTATGGAGGCTAAACCTCCTTAAACCCCTAAAACTATTCTAAAACTAAGAGTGGAGAATAAAACTTAACTTGGCTCCCCCCATAATACTACTCCTAAAATTGAAAGAGAAAAGAAGCTAAAAAGTGGAGGAATAAAAGAAAATGAGTCATAACTAAAAAGAGAAGGGGAAAATAAAAAAAAATGGAAAAAGAAAATAAAAGGGAATGAAACACGTGAGACTAATGTACAGCAACAAGTGAAGAAAAAAAAAGAAAAGGAAATTAAAAGTTCGGAAATGCAACACCAAAACATCAGACCCTTCACCCCCTTCTTCGTCTTCTTCGCTTTAGCTTCATCACACCATCAACACCAAATCTTGCGGTTGAAATCGCATCATCATCATCTGATTTATTGTGGCTGTCGATTTTCATGGCTTTTCGCCTCAAGATCGAATGGTCTGTTGAATTTCATTATCCACCATCGACATCGCACGGCTCAATTTACAGCTCAAATTCAAACAATCAAACCAAATCGCGACCGTCGACCTTCATTAATTCCGTACAAAGTGCTGGAGCGCCCGCTCCGAAGTCGCTCGTGGCTCGCTCAAAACATTCTGGAACTCCCCTGTTTGTGGTGAACTCAAACGGAGCGCCCGCGCCCACTCCCCTTGGTTTTGGGACAAATACTTGGACTGCGGTGGAGATGGAGTTTGGTGCCTTGGATTGGAGTGGTGGTGCTGTGGTTAGTCTGAGCAGGAGATTTAGTGTACAGTGGGTATATGGGTGGAGGGAAGATGGTGGTGGTAGACTGGTAGTGTATTGGGGATTGGTGTGGTGTTGGATATGGGATGATGATGTGTAGGATAAGAGTCATGGTGTGCTGTAGGATATGTTGGCCATGAAGAGGATGACGTTTTGGGACTTTTAAGCTATTGAACTTAACTCGACAAATTACACCTTTCAAGTTCCGCAAACACTCACCTACACACATAAAGATAAAGCACGAGACAAGAAAACAAGAGTGACTAAAAGGGAATAAAATAGAAAATTAATACAAAAACTAAACTAATTCATCTATGAAATTAATAAAACAAAGGAAAGAAATAAACTATGAAATTAAGAGCTAAAAACTAGCAAAAATCACTAAATAAATAAATTAAGCTACAAAATGTAAAAATAAGAAATAAAGGCTAAAATAAGTGAAAATACATGAAAATTAACCATGAAAACAATATAAAAACAACTTCCTGAAGCCGACATAAATGTCACTTATCAGTATAACTAGATGATAATTCAAAGTCATCACAAGAATGAAGTTGCGCCTTCAAAATAGTTCTGAATTGCTAAATAACGCCCTAAAATTTCCTAAGAATGCCCATAAATACGAATATTTTTATACCGTATTTATATACTAAAGATTTCTTTCTCTCTCCCTCCCCTTGACTCACTTCCCAAACCCCTCCTCCTCCAATTTCAAAAGACACCACCACCACCACCACTATCACCATCTTCTTCTCTACAGCACCACCACCACCACCATACCCCGACACACCACCACCACCGTACCCCGACACATAGGGATGGCAATTGGGCGGGGCGGGTGCGGAGAATGGTACCTCCACACCCGCACCAAAGATAAAATCCATATCCCCATCCCCGCCCCACCACCCATGGCGGGGGAAAATTCCAAACCCATCCCCGCCCCACCGCCCGTATTTAAACCCATCCCCGCCCCACCACCCGCATGGGTACCCGCACCCGGTCGTACCAACTTCATCCCCGCCCACCCCCGCATGGGTATCCGCACCCACTTTGTACCCGTCATGCCCACATATTTATTTTTTGCAAAATAAAATTATTAATAATATAAGTATATAAATAGAATTTTAATAATAAATATGCGGGGGTAGGGCGGGGTGGGCGGGGATGGGGGCGGGTATAACATAAAATCCACACACGCTCCACCACCCATTGCGGGTACGATTTTAATTCTCATCCCCGCCCCCATCCCCACCAAACCTAGACCCCTCCCCGCCCCCACTTGGGCGGGAATGGGCGGGTCTTCTACTTGACCCGCCCCACCGCCATCCCTACCGACACATCATCACCACCACCTAGGGATGGCAATTACCCATGGGTGAGTGGATCATCCATCCACCCGCCCCGAATAAATGGGTGAAAACCCGCGGTGGAGCGGATGACTGACGGGTGATGGATGGATCGGGTGATGGATCGGATCGGATGTGGATGACTTTTTTTTGATCCATCACCCGCTTCCTCCATCCACCCGTTTATATATATATATATATATATATATATATATATATATATATATATATATATATATATATATATATATATATATATATATATATATATATATATATATATATATATATATATATATATATATATATATATATATATATATATATATATATATATATATATATATATATATATATATATATATATATATATATATATATATATATATATATATATATATATATTTAATATAAAAATATAAAAAAAACTAGCATATAGCAATGGATTTGTTGTATTTTATTATTTTTAGTTTTATTAAGCCATTATTAGTTTTACTTTCCGGTGTGTAATGAGATTGATATTTAGTCACTTTATCGTTAATATATGAGTCTTTAATTAAGTTTTCAATATTAATTTTTCAAAAAAATTGTTAAATCTACAAATTAATTTTTTTTAGTATCACCCGTTTCCCACCCGCTCCACCCGCGGATGATGGGTGGAGCGCATATGGATGAAATTTTTCGCGGGTGATGGATGGTGTGGATGGAGTTTTGGGTCGCGGGTGATGGGGCGGATGATGCTCCACCCGATCCACCTCTGATCCATTGCCATCCCTACCACCACCCCTTCTCTCCTCTGTTTTTTTTCTTTTTTTTTTGATTTTTTTTTTAAAAAGGGAGGCGTCCACCATGGACGCCCACCACCGATGGAGGCGTCCATGGCGGGCGCTCCACCACATGGTGAGGCGCCGCCATGGACGCCTCCCTTTTTTTTGAAATTTTTTTAAAAATTAAGGGAGGCGTTCATGGCAGGCGCCTTACCATGTGGTGGAGCGCCTGCCATGGACGCCTCCACCGGTGGTGGGGCGTCCATGGTGGACGCCTCCCATTTTTTTAAAAAAAAAAATTCACTGTAAATGAAAAAAAAAACAGAGAGAGAGGGTGATGGTGGGGTACGATGGTGGTGGTGCAGTGGTGGTGCGGTGGTGGTTGTGCGGCGGCACCGGTGTCCGGTGGTGAGTGGAAGAAGATGGGAGGGAAAGTGAATGAAGAAGGGGATAAAATCTGAAAATGAGAAAATATTAGGGAAGTGAGTCAAGGGGAGGAGAGAGAAAAGAAATGCAAGTATGTAACTACCGTATAAAAATACTGTATTTATGGCGTTACTAGGAAATTCTAGGGCGTTGTTTAGCAAAACCCAAATAGTTTGGATCAAGCAAGTCTAAAATGATACTTCATTCGTATTTTTAATAAGTGACACATAGAGAAAGTGGGGAAATACCAAGGAGCCTAGAGAGAAAAGGTTGGGACCACTTGTTTAACCAATCAAATTTGAGTATTGGATAAAGTAAGTAGGTGAAACAATTAGATGATGACAAAGATGTAATAAATGAGGATCGTTTTCTACTACTTTGAGTTATGTGTCGCTTATTGTGACATTCTCTTAAAAGGAAAACAACTAAAAAACAGAGGAAGTATATGCCTATATTGATCCGGAGTACTAATTACATGTAGGGCTGCACACCGGTCCAGAACCGGACCTGACCGGACCCGGTTGGACCGGTGGACCGGTGGACCGGTTCATTGGATTTGCGTGGACCTGGACCGGACCGGAAATGATTCCGGTCTAGACCAGACCGGACCTGTTTTTTCCGGTCCGGTCCAGGTCTGGACCTGTTGGACCTGATTTCGTTTTTAAGGGTTATTTTCCTAATTAAAAAAAAAAAAAGATGCTTCATAAAAAATAAATCAATCATCTACCTAACTTGGATTTTTTAAGTGAGTTTACTTCTCTTGAAGATCAATCATCATAAAAAATAAAAATGCATGAAAGATTTGCTCTAAAAATCTCAGATCCAACTTCTCATTCTCTCCCCAAACTTTTCCATCGATTTCCAAACCTCAAACACATTTCTCTTTCTGATTTTCCTGGTGAACCCACTTCAATTCTTCAACTAATCTCTCATACCAATTTCTCACTTGAGTCTCTTGATCTCTCAAATCATACAAAAATAAAAAATCATAAAAAAAAACAGCAACATTTCAAAAAAAAAGAAGAAAAAAAAACCCAAAAACAAAAACTCACATCTACTTGTTTCTGAATAATCTTGGGACGAAAATTCCACCCTTTATCACCATCTCCATCACCTTCACCTTCTTCTGCAACTTTTGTCTTCAAATTCCACCCATTCTTCATGCTTTTCCCAGATTCTCTCAGATCCAACTTCTATCACAACAAATGCGGCAGTTGCGGGAAGAGCGTGATCGACGTGCTTAGACCTTGAGGTTTCGGCGGTGGAGGAGAAGGTAGTGGGAGGTTGAGAAGGGGGTTGGTGTGGCTGGAGAGAGAAAAAATGGGCTAGGGTTTAGGAAATAATAGTGACTTAGGTTTTGGAAAATAAGTTACTGCTGATGTTTCAAAATTCAGATTTTTTTTTTATATAGAAAAACCGGGTCAACCGGTCTGGGTCGGTTTCCGCCGGTTTTTACCCGGACCGGACCGGTTGCCCGGAATCCACCTTTTCTTTGGACCGAGGACCGGACCGGAATCCCAGGTCCGGTCCGGTCCAAATTCCGGTCCGGACCGGTTTGTGTGCAGCCCTAATTACATGCACCAGTTTTCATTAGACATATCATGACTTCATCTTCTTGTGCATTCGCGAAACCAAATTCGCGCGGTCACACCCATATTTCATTTACATTTAAAGAGACCAGTCTCAATGGGTCTTGGACATATAAAATTATAAAGATGCAGAGTATCATACTAAACAGGCAAGTACTATAATATGGTACATAACAAATTCAGGACATCTTCCGAACCACTAGTTTCCCCTAAAACGAAGGTGGTATTATCTTGTCCAATTAAGAAGTAAAGTAGAAGCTTTATGAAACCAATGTACCCTAATGTTGGAAAGCTGTGGTTAGGTAGCAGAATGCGGCCAAAGAAAAAATGAGAAAGGTCCTAATCTTTGAAACTTTAGGATATTCCATAATTTTGAATTTTTATGCCTCTTATTGGCCCTTAGGTATCATGAACCCACAGGTTTTGGTAAAACTTTATTGTGGTTGATCAGTTGATGAATGGAGGTTTTCATAGTTTTAAGATTCGTACTCCGCGTTGACACTGTTAGTACAATTCAAGGACAATGAGAATCGAAAAGTTCCCAATATATTTTCTTCTCTAGTAGATATAGATCTAGATTTTTTTGGTTTTGCATATTTTGAGGTCATAATTATTTCATTAGATCGTATGAATTCTGACCATATAACATGTTAAACCCGTGAATTTAGGTTATTGTATAGGATCTATTGCTGTTGTATTTATTTTATATAATAAATCTTTCAATTTGGAATATCTATACTAATAAGTATTGTTGCGCTCTAAAGTGAAAACTTATGTGACTTAATGAAAACGTGATGCGACTCCAATCTTAATGTGACTCAATGAAAAGTGTTGTGAAAGATTGTAGAATATGGTCAAAATGGGTGATGTGAATAATCAAAAGTTTGAATAATCAATAAAAAGGGAAAAAGGCAAAAATTGTAAGATCTATGATCGTATATCGTCTTTTAGAAATTAATCTGACTTGACAACCCCACCTTAACCCAGATCAATTTTATTTTAAACAAAAAATTTCAACTTGAACTTAAATCCCTATAAAATAGCATGATCAAAATGGGTCGAGTCATATTCGAGTCTTGGGTCAAAGGATAAATTTTGACCTTGTTACATATCATTGCTCTCGTTTGTTAGACTTTTGAAATACTATTGCACTTGCAAATATCTAAAACTGATCCAACATGATGGGTGCGAGTTTAGGTTGTGTTGACTATATCATTATGTAGCATTGATCAACTACGCCTATTCAAACCAATTTTGTTTTGGGTTTGATTTATCGGACTTGGATCGAACTGTGGTCTGATTCGAGATGTTCGACGGGTCGAGTTTTTAAGTACCACAAGTCTTGCCTCCCAATTGTGCTTTTTCATTTGGCTCTTATCTACTTCATCTGTCACTTGTAACAATTTAATAGATTTTAGTAGATTTTGTCGTTCAACTTTTAACATTTCAAAAAATGGAGAAAACCAGCAAATAAAAGACACCCTTAGACTCGTTGGGCTGGGTCGAGCCCAAAACTTTGGTTGGGATTGATCAATTTTCTTTTCATAAGTCAAATTGACTCGACCCGAGGTAATATATATTCCAGAGTGACCCGACTCAAACTCAATCCAATTGTCACATCTAATTTGGTAAGTCAATTTTTTTACTCTTCCATAATATCTTTCGAGATATTATTATTATACATATTACACTACTTTGATCATATTTTTCTCACTACAATAAATAAAATCATATGTTACTGTTTAACATGTTATTGTATTTGTCCTTATGTATATTTTCAAGATATAAACTTTTATAAATAAGAAACTAAAATATAAAATGGTAAAAGTTTTGTTTATAAACGTTGAAGAAAAACAATTAGAAAAAGAAGGGAGTAACTAAATACTATACTCCCTCTGTAGCTAAATACTTTACCCACGTTTTCTTGCGCGTTTGTCAATGTACTTCTTGAACGTTAAATATATATTTTATTGTATATTGCTAAAAATTACAGCGATTGAATATAAATAAAGTAGTCATTGACACGAATCAAACAAGACCCAACATGACTATTTTTTTCTTATATATTGAGAAAAATTAGAAAGATCTCTAATTACGAATAGTATCAAGATTTCAAGTGGATAAAACAAAAAAAAATACATAGGGAACATCGTTGTGGTGAAGATGGAAAAATCAAAAGTAGTAAGGGGTAAATTAACTCAAAAGTTTAATCACAACACAGAGTTTCATGGCTTGTCAATTTTATTTCGGGGTAAATCCTAGCCAACCCAGGCTTTGAAAGACACTCCCCCATCCCCTCCCCCACATTACTTAGTTTCCACCATAATTCGACCCCCCGGCCTTCCCTCAAGGAGATGTGAAGAAACGCCAACAGACTAAGAGGTCTTCGACTAGTTAATTAACCCGATTACTAGGATATGAGCTTAACTAATTGTGGTCTATTATCTATACAACTATATCAAAAGGTGTTCCTATTAAAGGAACGTTGTCGCATGACACTCTCCAATGTATGTGTCAGGTGACACTCTTCTCAACCTTTTAATAAACATGTTTGTGATCTCAATAAAAAATATTAACATGTGTAGCTACTATGAATCGAACAATGACCTTTGAAATGAAATACGAGAGTTTAACCACCAATCTACTATAATTTCAATGTTTAATGTTTCAAAGTAAAACATTATAAAGTCTTATAATATAAAGACATAGATAAGATTTTTGATCTCCAACACTTTTATTAAGGTAATAACATTTTCTTACCTCGATTCCATTGGAATTGTTATTTTTATCCCTAATTCCTTAGAAGTTTTTTTGAAAAATAATGTATCATGCCATAACGTCTATTTTCCAATTTTGCACTAGACAGAAAATTACGAAAAGCTCATAAAAATAATTATGAAATTTACGACTAATAATATATTTGATAATTGTAACTGACCCAGGGCATCGCCCGATTCAAAATACCACTTTAAGGACAAAAAGTGTTTCATATTTAGAAAGAAAAAGAAAATTGTAATACTAAAAGAAAATACATCAAAAATTCTGCTATCATTCTTTTATATCTTCATTCATCATCAATTAAAGCAATACTCACACTACATTTTAACCAGAAGAATATTTTAGTAATTGACCTTTCTTTTGTTTTTATCTTTTTAAAACTAAAAATACCTTAATTTGTAAAGTACTCCCTCTGTCTCTTATTAGTTTACCCACTTTTTTATGTATAGAGTTTTTTAAGAGAAATAGTATGTGGGCCCTAAAGAAAAAGAAAAAAATTAAATTATTGTGGCCCAAGAGAGTGAAGGATGACAAATGTAAAAGATGATCTATTTCAGAGACAGAAAAAAAAAATAGGTAAACTAATCAAAGACAAAAAAAAAAGGATAAACTAATCAATATATCATATAACTAATATATAAAGCAGAGTACAAAAGCCAGATGACGAGGATGCGACATTTGGCAAAAACCAAATCACGAGGCCGCGACATTTGGCAAAAGCCAGATCACGAGGCTACGACATTTGGCGTCCTCATTGGTGGACGCCATTTGTCACGCTCATTAAGCGTCATGTCATTTTTTTTGAATATAAATAGAGTTCTTAATTGATTAAAATACAAATAGAGTTTAGGATAAGAATAAATAGAGTTGGGTTCTTAATAAAAAACTTAAATATAGTAAATTGATCATAACTTTTAATATATAGTTCGTAAAATTATAATTTTTATACCATTGGAAAGTGTTTAAAAAGCACTTTAAAATAAGATCCATTTATACTATATTTAAAATTTTATATTTAAGTAACCTATAAAAGGAAACATTGATTATATACTAACATATTAAAGTAACCTACTGCAATTGGAATTAGCGATTCAATTAACCTACTGGCAATTGGAATTAGCGATTCAATTGACCTAATGCAATTGGAATTAGGGATTCAATTAGAATTAGAATTGTTATAAGATATTCAATTAGAATTAGGGTTGTTCTACAAAACCTATTCATGTTAGAATTAGAATATTTAAAAGTCAGCTTATGAGGTCGCGACATTTGGCGTCCTCATTGGACGCCATTTCTCGTGCTCATTAAGAGTTCTAAATTGATTAAAATACAAATAGAGTTTAGGATAAGAATAAATAGAGTTGGGTTCACAATGAAAATCTTAAATATAGTAAATTGATTATAAGGTTTAATATATAGTTCGTAAATGTATAATTTTTGTACCATTGGAAAGTGTTTAAAAAGTACTTTAAAATAAGATCCTTTTATACTATATTTAAAATTTTATATTAAAGTAACGTATAAAAGGAAATATTGACTATACTAACGTATTAAAGTAACCTACTGCAATTGGAATTAGCGATTCAATTAGAATTAAGGTTAGAGTATTAAAGTAACTGAAGGTACGGTTTCTAATAAATATACTCCGCATTGACTAATTACGTGAACTAAATATGAGTTCTTCCCCGAGTTACGGTTTCTAATAAATATATTCCTCATATTTTCTTTTCTTTTGATAAGAAACAAATGCTGCATCCTTCGTCTCCTCCAAACATGAATGTTGGATAAGATGGGACATGGTCAGCATATTAGAAAGAGGGTTGATATTGTTACTCATGTTGGTCTATTGAGGCTTGAAGGGCACCGCAACAACATACCTTAGCAACATACCGTAGCAATATTACCAATCCTTCATAATTTAACAAATTATTTCATATTTATACGACATGTGCTTTAATTTGATTTGTAAACACAATGAGTACTAAAGAAAGGTAAGTTTTTTCTTGAACTTTCTCCGTTAATTTTTCATTGGTCTAAAACATATACTGATGACTTAAGCATTGGAATAAAAAATAAACTTATGTGCTATGCTATTGTAAATAAAAAGGTCAAGGATATAAATTGAACCAATCAGGTGCAATCTGATCAAGGATTTGAGCAAAGAAAGGCAAGATTGGACTCTGAAAGTTAGGGTCACCAGAATGTGGGATGCAATAAACCCGAGAACCAACAATTTTATTGGTGTTGAAACAATACTTGCAAATGAGGAAGTAAGCCCCACTATACAATTAACACATTATCTATTTTTGTTTTCACCTTGCAAACTAAATGACCTACTATCACATTCAAAAAGGCTCTATAAGAGGAGATGATGCATCAGACTACAAACGCACGCTCAAAGAGGGGAACATCTACATAATTAGAAACTTTAATGTGACAGCCAACAAAGAAGAGTATAGAACTGTCACAAATAAACACGTGATATATTTCAACTTCTCAACCTCTGTTCAAACTCTAGATGAAGACGAACCCAAAATTCCTAGACACAAGTTTGAGTTGGGAGACTATGAATTGATTCAAAAACGATGTGACTCAATTGTGCAACTCACAGATACTCCTATTTCTTCATTATATAGCCTTTATATTTAAATACATGTTACAACTTATCTTTGGTAATTATTATTATTATATGTATTTTATATATATTATTATATCCCTCATGCAAGTATAATAGGATAACTACGGGCCATTGGTAGACTGACACAACGAGCAAGAATTGTACTAAGGGAAATCACATTGGAGCATACAAGGTTAACGTTCTTTATTTCATAAAGAATACTGTTATTATTCGTAGTTTTATAGAAAATATTATTCTAGGTCTTAACATGACTAATTATCTTGCATTGGACAAAACTTTATAGTAACACTATGGGGAGAAATTGGCAAAACATTCGGCGATCATCTCAGTTTAGACGACTTTGTTCGTGTGAACATTTAGATTTGAAGTAGGTTGTGTAGTATATCGTGACATGTGCTTTAACATATAAAAATATGTAGTTTCTGCATGATAGAGTGAATGTTTGAATCATATATTGAGATTCTGTATAATATAGTGAGTGTCTAAATACTATAGTTGATTGTTCAGAAATGATGTAGTTTAGATTTGGATTTTAAAGTTCTTATTATCACACGTAATCAATATATATATATATATATGTAACAGAGTACAAAAGCCAGTTCACGAGGTCGCGACATTTGACGTTCTCATTGGACGCCATTTGTCGCGCTCATTAAGTGTCATGTCATATTTTTTTGAATATAAATAGAGTTCTAAATTGATTAAAAGACAAATAGAGTTTAGGATAAGAAAAAATAGAGTTGGGTTCACAATGAAAAACTTAAATATACTAAATTGATTATAACTTTTAATATATAGTTCGTAAAATTATAATTTGTGTACCATTGGAAAGTGTTTAAAAAGTACTTTAAAATAAGATCCATTTATACTATATTTAAAATTTTATATTAAAGTAACATATAAAAGGAAATATTGATTATACTAACGTATTAAAGTAACCTACTGCAATTGGAATTAGGGATTCAATTAAAATTAGGGTTGGTCGCGACATTTGGCGTCCTTTTTGGACGCCATTTGTCGCGCTCATTAAGTGTCATGTCATATTATTTTTTGAATATAAATAGAGTTCTAAATTGATTAAAATACAAATAGAGTAGGATAAGAATAAATAGAGTTGGGTTCACAATGAAAACTTAAATATAGTAAATTGATTATAACTTTTAATATATAGTTCGTAAAATTATAATTTTTGTACCATTGGAAAGTATTTAAAAAGTACTTTAAAATAAGATCCATTTATAATATATTTAAAATTTTATATTAAAGTAACATATAGTTTATACATGATAGAGTGAATGTCTGAATCATATAGTGAGTTTCTGCATGATATAGTGAGTGTCGAAATGATATACTGGATTGTTCAGAAATGATGTAGTTTATGCATGATATAGTATGTTTCTGAATGAGATAATGAGTTTCTTCATGACATATAAATTAGAAACCAACGTCAAAGATAATGACAAAATCATATAATAACTTTCAGTTGTTCTATGTCAGACAAAAATAACGGTAAAAAATAGGGGTGTAAATATTTAAAAACTCTACCTCTTTTTCACGAAAAAAGTCCGGACATTTGTCCGGGTCTCAATACTAGTATATATATAAAGGGGGAACTTTTCGTGAGCATAGGGAGCTCCTCATGATTTCGAGGCCATAGAGCGCGCCACGTAGGATTGCCACGTCATCAAATTTTATTTTTATCGTTTATAAAAATAGAGTTCTACATATATTTAGATACATATAAGGAGTTTTGGATAAGCAAAAATTAGAGTTTGGTTTTGAATAAACAACCTAAATTACTATATTATGTAAATTGTGTATAACTTTTGCTACGTAATTCGGAATATTATAATTTTTGTATAATTGAATAGTGCTCGGAATATGCTCCGAAATAATATCCATTTACAATATAGTTTTACAACTTATGAAATAGAGAGTGCCACGTAGGATTACCATGTCATTAATTTTTATTTTAAATATTTTAGAAAATAGAGTTCTACATATATTTAAATACATAAAGGGAGTTTTGGATAGGGAGTAATTAATTAGAGTTTCGTTTTAAATAAACAACCTAAATTATTATATTATGTAAATTGAATATAACTTTTGCTACCTAATTCAAAACATTATAATTGTTTACCATTGAAAAGTGCTTGAAATATGCTTCAAAATAAGATCCATTTACGATATATTTTTATAACTCATGAAAAAAAAATTTAATTAGATGAATGGTAACACATTATTTAGTCTTTCTTTTAGATAGATAAAATAATAGCTATAAGTACAATGTACTATATGTGATTATAGCATTTTATCATAGGTCTAATTTACAGGATTAAATATATTATCTTTCAAAACCTCAACTTTACTCAAATGAACCGAAACAATTTAGTATTGAAACAAAATTTATTAAGGAAACTTTATTATTACAACAAAAACTAAAATCTATATATTAGAATTTTAGATGATGAAAAAATTAGAGTTTGATTTTAAAATAATAACCTTAGAAATCAGGATATTATAGAGAGCTCCATCTAAGCATGACATCTCATTCTTTTTAATTTTTATTTCATAATAAAAAATAGTGTCCAACATATATATATATATATATATATATATATATATATATATATATATATATATATATATATATATATATATATATATATATATATATATATATATATATACATATAAGGTGTTTTGGATAAGTGAAGATTATAGTCCGATTTTAGATAAACAACCTAAATTATTATAATATGTAAATTGAATATAACTTTTGCTATAAATTCTCAATATTATACTTTTTTTTTACCATTGGAGAGTGCTCGAAATATGGTTTGAAATTAGTTTCATATACAATATAATTTTACAACTTATAAAAATTATTTAATTAGATGAACAATAACATATTATTTATTATTTATTTTAAATACATATAAAAATAGCTGTAAAAATAAATAGTGTATCATATGTGATAATAGCAATTATATCTTTCAAAATACTTTTAAAAATCGAGTTATATAAAGATAAAAGATACATATCTATAACTTTGAACCTGTAGCATACCATGGTGGCATTACATGAAGACTCAAATGAAAGTTTGTCAACAACATTGCAGAGATATTATGTAATTGTCTAATTATTTTATTCCTATAATATTTATCGTATACATAATAATTTATGTTTGTCTTTTCCATATATCTATATGTCAGATCTTATTCTTTTCTTTATGAACTTAATTCTACCAAAACTTATTAGGAAATCAAGGTCTGCGTTTCTTGACTATTTGAGGTCACGGATCATAAAAAATGAGAAAGTTTGATATGATCATGATGGATGAAGAGGTATTTTTTTCTCTTAAATAGTATTTTCGATTATTAGTAGAGATTAGTTTTATATTTAATTAATTTTATTCATGATACCATCATTATGGTCTTTTTTTTTTATAGTGTTTATGTGCCATTAAAAGTTAAAGTTGTGACTAACACTCATGTTTTACTCTATTCTTTCTTTCCTGCATCTATTAAATAAGTACCCTACTTTCGTCAAGTATCATTTGGGTATTCTTCATGTTAAAATTGTGTTAGCTATTGTTAGTCATACCAATTATAGGGATACCATTTAATAATAGACTTGGCTACAATATTCAGTTGAATATTAAAAATTATATAATTTATATATCGCAATAACAAATTTAGAAATTAGAATATAATGACAAATTCTTTCTTCGCTATTTTTCTACTGCAACAATGGGTTTAACATGGTTTTTAAGGAAATGAAAAAAATGGGTAGTTTAGCATAGAGGTACCCCTTTAATTAACAAAAGCAAGGGTAAGTAAACCCTTAATAAAGTAAAACGCAACTTTATGAGGTAATTTGAGTAATTAATGATAGTTTCATTAACATAAAGTAAAGACAATATTGTCAAATATAGTTGCTTATTTTACGAAAAGTGGAGTGGTCCCAATAGATGAAACTACCCAAAGTGGAGATTATTGCAAAAGAAAAAGAATAGAGAAAGTATGTAAATAAAATGGTGTTGAAAAATCTCATTTCATAAAGAACAAAAATCAACAATGTTAACAAAAAAATTAAAGAAAAAATATAAACAAACAACCCGGCAACGCACGGCTCCAAAACTAGTAAGAGACAGAAAGTGTATGTTATAATTCGTAAACGCCTCAAATTATAAAATGGAAGAAACTCTGGAATATACTTTCACCGACTCTATAGCAATCAGCAAGTCACAAGTCACAAGTCAAAAAGCATAGGGACACCGACTATATTACCAAAGGGCGTCTATACTTTATATAATGAGTAATGACTTGAATTTTTAGAAAATTCGACCTTTGCTTTCTCCTGTTATTTTCATCTTCTCTGATTGCGAAAGCAGTTTGCATTATAACAAAAAATTAAGCAAGCATATTAGAAAGACAGTAGTAGTGATAGAGTATTATTGGAGTTGAATTAGTATTTTTAAAGCTTTAGAGGACTATGGCGTGGACATGGCAGCTCCATATTTTCATACGTTATATTCCACGCTGAAAGCGTTAAACATCTACTCTATCAAAAAATAAATACTTCTTTTATATGCAGGCCGGTTAATAAATAATAAAGCAGTGAGGTCTACTGTCTACACAATGAGTAATATAGCCGGAAATATTATTGAAAGAAATAAGCAAACAAATTTTGGAAATAATTAGAGATATAAATTAGTAGCATAAATGGGTTCCAATTAGACCAGCTAAAGGGATCAAGCGGGCGGATTTTAGGTTTTATAGAGGTTGTCACGTGTGTTATTGAGATGGGTGTATACGAGACTAGAGTTGGGTTAGGGTCAAATATAGATCAATAGCACTATTTTCTTGAATTTCAAAGGACAAGTAGATGTTTTTTTTATCACAAAATAACTATATAACCTTAAGATTACCTAACAATCATATATGCAATATATAACTTCACTTAAGCCAAATAATGTATAAAAATTTCATTTATGATGATAACTAGACAAGATTTGTGAACACGTGGCCTTACCCATCCGATGAACAACTTGGTCCAACATGACTCAAAACCAAGAAGAGGAGAGAGACATAAAAAATGTGACCTATTTGATAAATAGAGATAGAGAGAAATTCAACGCCAAAAGTAGTAGTTATTGCTAGTAATTCGATATATTACAATAAAAGAAAAGTGTTGCAACTTGTAAGTAAAAGTCGAACACAAAAAGTATATTCAAATGAGGTTCAAACGGATCGGGTGTTCTTGACAAATTTATTTCAAATAGTTGATACTCCAAAAAACTTGTTGGCGAATCTTAATCAAATTCAATCCCTCATTCCCTTGAAGTGTATTAATGCATGCGCACCATGAATAAGCCCGTATGAAAAGCCTACAACACACAATTTTTCGCAGCACTCCAGCTATTCTCGAATTGTTTTTCACTAAAAGTCTACTTTGCAAAATAAAATCTTAAGGGCATAGATATCTGGTTCAAAGTTTTTTCATTTTCTAACCAAGAATTCATCTTAACTTTTATCTATATCCTTCACTCCAAAAACTTTAGAATATATTCGGTATCATTGATCTTAAAAGTCAAATGATTATATTTGCATAATAAACTTAAAATTGATTAAAACTATTCAATTCATGTCTATTTGAAAACTGAAAACACACAATCGGACATTGCCTTTTCAGGTTTTTATATTTCAGTTTTTACTTTGCATAATAGTTGACAACTAGAAATATAAAACAATAATGAATAGACCTTGAATGTTAGATTTGACTTGTCGCTTATCTCCAGTTTTTGTTATAGGTATTATACAATTTTAAATCAACGGGATTAAATTAGGACGGAAATAAATTTAACAGGTTAAAAATGGTGGTCTTTGCTTTAATATTTTTTCTAATTCTTGAAAGTATCTATGTTAGAAACTAATAAGTACTCGCTAAAAAAACCTATCATTTATGTAATTAAGATAAAATTATTGATACTCAATGATCATCTCTACGTATATAAGGCTTACATGAAATTAAACCACATGGATGAAGTTAGAAGGCTTATCCATTAAGCTAATTATTATCCAATTGGTACTATATCAATTACCTAAATTCTTCTCTATTCGTTATACATTGACATTTATTCAAATGAAAACCTTAATGCCATGTAATAAATTTAAGGACCTAAGACATCGTCGGAAGTCGGAACCAATAACTAATTGTACTATTATAAATTTACGAATCCTGTCAAACAAAATAAAAATGTTGCACGGGTAAAAAAAATTAAATGTGTTATCCACTTTTATAATTATAATGTTGAAAATTTGTGTCAATAATTCCAAACATATCAATCAATAACCATCAAGTTTATTATTTCAAGCAATTTTCTTTAGAATTAACACAATGAGGTCATAAAGGTAATCCCTTCTTCCCCAAAACAATAAAATTTTTAAAAATTTAATTTGTCGTTCTTGTTATCTTGGACTGAAACTAACACTGGACTGAAACTATGATAAGGAACAAGCTAAACTGAACTGAACTAAAATTAAGTCCAAGCACTCGTTCTTTTAGGCATAGGTTCGGTTCAATTGCTTTTATTTCGTTCAGGTCAACTACCTTTTATCCCGCACTTTTATTTCGGGCCAGTTCGTTTTACAAAAAAAACAGGGCCTGAATTTTCAATTTCTTGATGAAGAATTAACCAATCCCACTCTCAAAACGAACGGCCTCGATCAATAGTTTCCCCACTCAACTTCTCACACTATATTAAAAGGGTTAAAGGTGTCCTCTTAGCAACACATTAGCCATCTTTCTCTCCTCACTCTTTCTCACAACCTTTCTCCTCTTCTCCTACTCACTCTTCTCTTCGCACAGATCGAAAATGGTTGCCATCAAAGGCATCAAAGCTAGGCAGATCTACGACAGTCGTGGTAATCCTACCGTTGAGGTACCTTTTCTCTCGCCTCCTTTTTTTCATGTTTTAATTTTTTTCCTCGTTTTCATCGATAATCGATCTACTAATCTGATTTATGTTCATATTATACTGATGTTATTCACTTATTCTGATTAATTTTCATCATTTCAGTGATTTTTTTCGTTTTTGAATTGCATTTACTCATTAATTGATCGATGTTAGATTCATGATTTGCTAGTTTCTGTGATTCTGTTGTTGTATGGAGTCGTTCATTATGCTTTTTGCATGTATTTATTATTCTGATTTAAGTTCATATTTTAGCGATGTTATTCTGATGAATTTTCATATTTTTAACTGTTCTTTTTCATTTTCAAACTGCATTTAATCGTTAAATGATCGATATGAAATTTGTGATAGTGTTGTATGAATGCATTCATCATGCTTTTGCATGGATTTGTTTAAAATTATTGTTGATTTCATGATATTTTATATAGTTTATTCGTATTATATGAAATTGTTGTTAGATGATCGGATTGTTTTGAAGCAAAAGAATTTTTTTAAGGTTTTTTGATGTAATGACGATGAATTAATTGTCAAGATTTCAACTTTTTTAATGTATTTATGTGAAAAGTTGACTGAGATTAGATTGAGGTTTTGACCTAATATTTTTAAGTATGCTGTGTTCGTTGACTTTGGTTATCTTGGATGTTCTTTAAAGGCTGATGTTCATCTAGATGATGGAACTTACGCTAGAGCAGCTGTTCCAAGTGGTGCATCCACTGGTGAGTTCCTTTGGTCCAAAATATCGGCCTTTTCGACTTTAATTAACGGTTTTAGAATTGATTAATGTTACTGCACAATGCGTGATCATGTTTTTTGGATGTCAAATTTGGTATAACATCTTATTATGTTTGTAATTATCAGGAGTTTATGAGGCACTTGAACTCAGGGATGGAGGTAAAGACTACATGGGAAAGGGTGTTTTCAAGGTTTGTTTCTGTTTAGTGGCCTTGATGATGGTTTTGATGCGATTTTAGGCATATTTTTTGCTCATAGTTTTTGTTTTATATGTGTAGGCTGTCCAAAATGTAAATGACATTATTGGCCCTGCATTGGTTGGCAAGGTATGAATAGCAATTTTGTTCACTTTTGATTATGCAATTGACCTTTTAGGAACGAGTTATCAGATGATATCTAATTATGTATTCATACTTCGTCCATGTGTGTTCATTTTGATAATTAAAGATGAATCTTATTGCATCATGCAGGACCCAACTGAGCAAACTGCCATTGACAACTTCATGGTTCAACAACTTGATGGAACTGTGAACGAGTGGGGTTGGTGCAAGCAAAAGGTATTTGCTTGACTTCCTTGTGATTTTACGCATTCTTAGATTTTAGCTATGTTGTGGAAAGAGTGTAGAGTTCACTTCAATGGGTAAAATTGTCAGATTAATACCTCAGCAAGTTTTATCATTCGTCTTAGACCCATTGGTTTCTCTGTTGTTTTAGTGTTTTCTTCCCTTACAACTTACGTATTTCTATTTATACTGGCAGTTGGGAGCAAATGCTATCTTGGCCGTTTCCCTTGCTGTGTGCAAAGCTGGAGCCCAGGTCAAGAAAATTCCTCTGTACCAGGTATGGTGATTTTTGCCCTGCAGAACATTATCCTTTTCCTTTGGTTTTCCTCGTTAGTGCTAATTCCTTTTCTGTTTTGATTCAGCACATTGCAGAGATTGCCGGTAACCCGAAGATGGTCTTGCCAGTTCCAGCCTTCAATGTCATCAATGGTGGATCTCATGCAGGAAACAAGCTTGCAATGCAAGAGTTCATGATTTTGCCAACTGGAGCTTCCTCATTCAAGGAGGCAATGAAGATGGGTAGTGAAGTGTACCACAACTTGAAGGTAACCTTGAGTTTATCTCTTTCAATTTATGTGCTCAAATTTTACTCTTCATGGTGTAATAATTTGATGCTAATGCTAACCTGGTCCCATTCACGACTATGTAACTGCATAACACTATGTTCCCTGTCCATATCTGGCTGTCTGTTGTGCTTTTAATCTTTGTGTTCCTAGACAAAACATGTAAACTAGAAAAGTTTTTATAATATCATTTATGTTGACTGTTTTTCTTTATTATATTACTTGTGATGAAATTGTGTCATAATCAAGCAAGGAACAGAGGAAATTATGGTATTTTGCTCATTTTAATGGCTATTGCAAATATTTGCGATATTAGCTTGATCTCATTTAACTGATTTAGATATATTTAATGACACATGTGACTTTGTGAGAAACAGGCGCTTCTTAGCTCTTACTTTGAAGGGTTTTAGTGGGCTCAATGTGTGAAATGCACCCAATATACATGAGTACATGACTGATCCAATTTCACTGACACTGCTTACAGTTTCAAGTTCTGTGCATACTTGTTATATATCTTTCACAATGCTCTTCTATTTGATTATGCTTTAGCATTAACTTATCTTTCTTTTCCATGAATCCAGAGTGTGATCAAGAAGAAATATGGTCAAGATGCAACCAATGTTGGTGATGAGGGTGGCTTTGCTCCTAACATCCAGGTGACTAAAAGCATTCAGCATCTTAAATGCCGATATTTGTGGTTTGTAGTGCTTTTAATTTATAATTTATCTTTTAATTTACAGGAGAACAAGGAGGGTCTTGAGTTGCTGAAGACTGCCATTGAGAAAGCTGGGTACACTGGCAAAGTGGTCATTGGAATGGATGTTGCTGCATCTGAGTTTTACAAGGAAGACAAGAGCTACGACTTAAACTTCAAGGAAGAGGTATACTTCAGTTTCTTCATGGACTTTGTAGAACAATTCGTTCTCTTGTATAGAATCACATCAATACTACTAGAAAGATGGCCAAGAAATGTTTTCACGCAATGCATCACCCCTCTTTTCGAAAAAGATACGGCCTTACGCCATCCTATGCACACATAAATTACTATTGTTTCATCATAAAAATAGAATAAGCAAATGAAAGCATCAATGTTTGAACTCACAAACGCCATGTTCAATAAGGTAGAACACTTACCACCACTCTAATAACACAACCAACGTTACAAAAGTAACAAAAAAAAGTGAAGAGTCATGCTCATCTATTTTAAAACTTTTATGCTCAGCATTTTTAATTCAAATTCTGAAGCACAAATATACCTCAACTCTTATTTACTCATACATAGAGGCACAGAGCTTTTAACATTACCTTTTTCCTCTCCAAAGTTTGATCAACAAAAATAACTTAATTTTAATTCTACGTAGATAATTTTAATATTTTCATAAAATAGAAGAACAAATATGTCCAGCTATGGCAAATAATAAATTACTCTAAAGATTAGTTTACTTGATTGCTGGTTACCCATTGAATTACTGATTTATGTGCCGTGATTATTTTGCAGAACAATGACGGATCACAAAGGATCTCTGGGGATGCCCTTAAGGACCTTTACAAGTCATTCGCATCTGAGTACCCCATTGTGTCAATTGAAGATCCCTTTGACCAGGATGACTGGGAGCACTATGCCAAAATGACCGCAGAATGTGGAGACAAAGTACAAATTGTTGGAGATGATCTCTTGGTCACCAACCCCAAGGTTAGCATGATTGCATTCTTTTTGGTGCTAATATTTTGATTTAAGGACGATCTACTTTGAGTTCTCTATATTAGACCTTGTTTTACGAAACATTTTTTTTTATAACTGCAGAGGGTGGAGAAGGCCATTAATGAGAAGTCCTGCAATGCTCTTCTTCTCAAGGTATGCCGTTTTCCTTCTATTGTTTGCTGTGTTTGTCTTTTGAGTTATGGAACCATGTATAACTTACAGTGTTGAACTTTTTACATTTCTGGAACAGGTTAACCAAATCGGGTCTGTGACAGAGAGTATCGAGGCTGTGAAGATGTCCAAACGTGCTGGATGGGGTGTGATGGCCAGCCACCGCAGGTTTGTTTATAACCTGATTATTTTGCTGCTTTTTTTTCCGGGTGGTTGATCTCATGATCTACATTTTTGTCTGCAGTGGAGAAACTGAAGATACTTTCATTGCTGACCTTTCAGTTGGTCTTTCCACGGTATTACACTTGTGCTGCCTGTGATATTTTGGGGTCAATATGCTTTTCTTCATTCTGAATGGTTTCTTTTTCGTTTGTCAACAGGGTCAGATCAAGACCGGAGCTCCATGCAGGTCTGAGCGTCTTGCCAAATACAACCAGGTCAGTTGTAGCCCGTGTATTAACTAACATCCTATAGATAGCCAAAGGGGTGTCATGTGGGAGAAAACAGAAGGAAAAAGGGTCTTAGCATTGTCATTAAACTTCTGAAATTTTATTGTTGCACTCTGACACTTTCTTTGTGATGTACAGCTCTTGCGTATTGAAGAAGAGCTCGGTGCAGCAGCTGTTTATGCCGGAGCAAACTTCCGTGTACCAGTTGAGCCCTATTAAGGTGTAGAGAACTAGAGTTGCTAGTCAAACGAGCTACTGGTTTTTGAGAGAGGCTTCATTTTCTGTCCATTAATAATAGACCAGATCTAGAGTGTTGCGCAGCAACGTTGTTAAAATTTTGTTCAGAACTTGAACACAATTAGTTAATACTAAATGTTGTGGATGTTTTGGTTGAAGCTTTTTCGGTTTCAAAATGAATGGATTCTGCTCGAGTTTTTCTTGCTAATATTCTTTGCATCTATGATCAAGTTTTTTGTTTGCGTCCCTCGACTGTGCTAAGGTTTTAAATGCTCTGCAGTCCAGACAAGTGAGTTGAATAGCAAATTTTATGTAGTATTATTCTACTCATCTGCTCTTCAGTACTTGGTGATAAATTGGTTTTGAGGTATGTGAAATGTTCAACTATAGTGCTTGTAATTAAGTAATATCTTCATTAAATCATTATTTAGGATGTTAAAATCAGAATTCGATCTTATTTATTAGTATTAAAAGAGTTCCATAATCTCATTAGCTCTCCAAAAATCAGACCAATGACAAGGAAATGACCATACTTCTCATTTGTGGAATTGTGGTTACTCATGAAAGCTTGAGATTTCATTCATTAGCCAAGACCATATATGACATATCCAAGTTAATTTACCCCAGAATCCATTCTCCCCCTTTAGGTTTTCGTTGCCAGAAGTAGCTGCACAACACAACCACAGTGCAGTTTCTGCTTTCTACTTATTTCTCAAAATTTCTTCCAGATATGTACATGTTATGTGTTACTTAAAAATTAAGAAATCGTATCCATTACATTTGGTGAGCATGAACTTAATCGTAAAGAAGTATATCCAGGTCAACGAGGGTTTTTAAGACTGAGACGCTGTTCTCCATAAGTTTCAGCCTTGACTCTTGAGGTATTTGCAAACAGGGCCTACGTGGTAATTTTTTTTTAAGAAAATCATATTCCATATTCCTTGATGGTTTTGGAGTGGCTGCATGTAAAAAATTGAAGTGCACTTCTTGGGTGTACGGTGTACCGGAGTTCGCAATGATTTATTGTGAACCCAAACTAATAGCACACAAAAATGGACTATAATATAAAAAACAAACTATATTATACAAAAAATGACTATATAAAAAACTAACTATATTATACAAAAATTGACTATACAACAAGTGTTTGTATGTATCATACAAAAAACTGGCTATATTAATAAAAAAAATGACTATGTTATATAAAACCTGATGCACAAAGAGTTATTGTGCATCGAGTCCATTCAATTTTTTTTCAAAATTGAAATGTTGGTAATGTTTTACATGACTATATAAGTTTCATAAGGGTGTGAATAACGCAAGTCTGGAAGAGGGAGTTTAGAGTAAAACTTTGCTGAATTTGCTTCCAGACCTGCGTTAATTGGAAGAAAGGGGGTGAAGGAGTCAGGGCATGGGTTTTGATTTCCAAAACTCTGCCTCAGACTTGTTGCGTTAAATGCAACAAAAAGTAGTGGGTCCCATTAAATTCAATAAGCAATCCAACTGCACTTTTTATCCTCCATACTTGATGCAACCAAACGGCAAAATTATTTGCTTTTGCCAATTAAGATGTGAAACCCGTTTTTCTAAAAAAAAAACAACTAATTATGTTTTATGAATACCTTTAAAATATGTCATTATTTCAAATGTACTCAATTTGTGCCCCATAATTTATATAAGATTAAAGTAAGCTTAAAATCTTAAATAAATAATTACATTAATTGTAATTCTAATGATATAATAGTCAGTAAATATTCGAACTATATATTCTCATAACATATTAAGTAATTAACCTTATAGAAAAAAAACATAAAATAGATTAAATATAAAATAATATGTTAACTTTTTGTAGAGAGTTTGAGGGATAAAGTATAAAACTGGAATGAGTTTGGAGTGAGTCTAAAGAATAAAAAGTAGGTAAAAGTTAGTGGAAAGCTGATGTGGCATCTGAAGTTTGGGTTTGGGTCTGAGGGTTAAACACACCCTAAGGTGTAGATTTATATATTATGATAAACTTTGAGTTTTGCGTTGTCGGAATCTAACCAATTTATTATCTACGCGAACGCAGATTAATATGGTTTATGAACAAATCCTAGTATCAAGTTCCGGTTGGCTAGATAAAGAGAGAACTCGATACAAGGGATGGAAAAAAGATGAATTAGTATCAACTAAGTAAAAATCGACCACTTGGAATTAATTTGAGAAGTCACCACCATAGTTGAGTATATTGGGTTATTCTTAAATATCTCATAATTGAAATCTATCTATGCTAATATATTAAAAGGTGTTCCTCAATAAGGAAGTGTGCCACGTAGCGCTATTTCTTAGAGTTTTGACTTCATGTACTCCATGTACAATAAAAAAAATTAGATTATGCATGATATAAGATTTGATCCCTTGACCTCAAGTTTGTGTACTAATGCCTTAACCACTAAACCAAGTAATATTTGGTGTTATAATTTCAATTTAAAATACTAATAAATGAAATATATAAGTACCCGGGGCATAGTCCGGACCTAAAAACTAGTTATCACTAAAAGACGTCCATAGTAACAATTTCTTTATAAATTTTTCTTTGTTCATTTTAATCTAAAACTAGGTTTACTCTTGATTTTACAAATGCAACATGTAAATTTGGGTACTTTGGCTAGGTGTAAACTTACCTGATACAAGTTCAAAATATATGTATATGTCCTTATTGGTCAATTTAGACAATTATGTAGCAATCAGTTATGAACTATTTGTCAAACACCTTTATATAAACACCTAGTCAAATCAGCTATCATCTATCCACTAATTACCAATAGAGCCTTTATACAAGTCTGAACATTAAAAAGATTAGTAGAAAGCTGATTTAGCAAAGTCTACATAAACTAAAGGAAAATTTGCCAAAAAAAACCTTTTACAAGTTCATTTTTGCGTAAAAAAACCTTATAAAGCATTCTTTGCGAAAACAAACCAAAAAGTTAATTATTTTTGCAAGATGAAACCTAAGGCCATTTTCCGACGTTGACCATATCAATTCCGGCGTTGACCACTTCTATTTCCCTGCAGCCCCCACTTCACCCCCACCCAACCCCTCGCTCCACCCCCTCGGGCGCGGCCCTTCACCTCTCCTTCGCCCCCTACCATCTCTCCTCTCCCTTCTTCCCTCCCCCCCTCTCCTCTCCCTTCGTCAATCCCCCCCCACCGCTGCGCCACCCCGAACCCCCCCCGCAACCCCTTCCCCCGCAGCCTAGGTGGTGATTGTGGAGGAAGAAGGGAAATAGAAGTGGTCAACGCCGGAAAGTCTATGGTCATCACTGGAAAATGAGATTAGATTTCATCTTGCAAAAATAATTTACTTTTTGTTTGTTTTCGCAAAGAATGCTTTATAAGGTTTTTTTTCGCAAAAATGAACCTTTAAAAGGTTTTTTTTGACAAATTTTCCTAAACTAACAAAAAGAATTCGAGGAATAAACACAATCTTAATGTTAGACTTTGAGTTATGACTTTGTTTGAGTGGTACACACTTTGTTTGAGTTATGACTTATGAGACTGTTTTTTTTTTTTTTTAAGAAAAGAAAACAAACACTCAGTAAAGCCACCTATTACCAAAAAACAAGGAACCTACTTAAAAGAATTTATTACAAAATCAAATGCAGGCTGTGGGGTTCGAACCCACGCGCACTTATGTGCAGAAGATCTTAAGTCTTCCCCCTTAACCACTCGGGCAAACCTGCTCATCTGTCAGAATGTCACCGTTCCAGATATCTAATTAAAAATATTACCAAAGTTTTACATATCTAATTAATAAATTACGAAAGGTTTAAAAACCAGAAAAGCAAAAGAATAATGCAGGCTGTGGGGTTCGAACCCACGCGCACTTGAGTGCAGAAGATCTTAAGTCTTCCCCCTTAACCACTCGGGCAAACCTGCTTTTTTATTACCTTATTATCAATCAAAGCCACATGATCTCTACATAGAAACCCTCCTATATATAAACAAAACCAGAAACCCCAAAACTTCATCGTCGTCTCACATCCAACCTCAAAAAAAAGAGGAGAGAGAAAACAAAAATGGCGGAACATCTAGCATCGATATTCGGGACAGAGAAAGACAGAGTGAACTGTCCTTTCTACTTCAAGATCGGAGCTTGTAGACATGGCGATCGTTGTTCAAGGCTTCATACTAAGCCTAGTATCAGCCCTACTTTGTTGCTTGCTAATATGTATCAACGCCCTGATATGATTACTCCTGGTGTTGATCCTCAAGGACAGCCTCTTGATCCTCGCAAAATTCAACAACATTTTGAGGTCTCTTTCTTTCTTTCTTTTTTTTGTTGTTATCTTTTTTGTTATTGATGATTTTTTAGGGTTTTGATTTGGTGTGCTGTGTTTAGGGTTTCGATTTTTGATTGAGTCGACTTTGTTGTTGAAGGTTATTGTTTGTTGTGGTTGTATGCAAGGGTGAGTAGGTTTTTTGATTTGGTATTGTGGTGTTTAGGGTTTTTAATTTGTTGGATATTTGTTTTAAGATGCTGTTTTTCTTTGGTTGAATTTGATTGAACCAACTTTGCTGTAAGGGCAAATAGGTTTTTGATTTGGTATGTGATGTTTAGGGTTTTCAGTTTGTTTTAAGAGGCTGTTTTTGATATGTTAGGGTTCAGTTTAATTTCTTTTGTTGTAGAGAGTAAAATTTGTTCTTTGTTTAGGTTTCCTAGCTTGAGGATTGTGTTTTCTTTTAGTTTGTACAGTAATTAAGAATTTACTTTATGTGATGTTTGGAGTATGGAGTTTTTTGGAGATTTGTTTTAAGGTGCTGAGTTGGTTGGTTATGGTTTGGATTAATTGATTTTGTTGTAGACAATGTTCTTTTGGAAGGTTTCTTGTGGGATTTACTTTCGGGATATATGGGTTGCATTTTAGGTCATGGGGTTATAAATTTATGGCGACTTTTGTTTTTGTATTGAAGTTGGGGAGAAGTTTTTTATAAAGAGTTGTGTTATAGTGACTTTTAAGTGGATGATATGTTAGGTGGTGTTCATGATGACTGATGGCTTGAAATTTTATATGTGCAGGATTTTTATGAGGATTTGTTTGAGGAACTAAGCAAGTATGGGGAGATTGAAAGTCTCAACATCTGTGACAATTTGGCTGACCACATGGTATTGTTTTCTATTACCATACTGTTGATAGAGCCTCATTTGAAAGTTTGAATCGTCGTAATTAAGAGCTAACTGTGGTTTCCTACCTTTCTTAAAAAAATAAAAATTGGCATGCAGGTGGGCAATGTTTATGTGCAGTTCAGAGAGGAAGAACATGCTGGCGAAGCACTACGAAACTTGAGCGGAAGATTTTATGCCGGTTTGTGTTCTTCAATTTCTTTTTTCTGAAAGAAATCATGCATCATGTTTATGCTTTAATGGCCTTTGTTTATAGTTACATATAATGAATTAGGAAACTTTTGTACTATATTAGTTTCTGTTGCTTTTATACTTCTATACGGTACTCAATGCTAATGGAAGGGTTGTGTAGTATAGTGTGGTCTGAACTGGTGGCAGTAAGAGAGAAAGTTAGCAATGCTTGAGGGAACTAGTTACACAAGGGAACTAGCTTAACATGACAGAAAGTTATTTACAACAAAGAATATTTCTAATATCATTGACATAATATAGCGCCTTATATTTAAAGTTTAAACAGTGACTCTGATTAATCTAGCCTCCTATTCAACTTTCTGAGCTCTGATGGCATTGTATTACATGATGTAGGTCGTCCAATCATTGTCGATTTTTCTCCTGTAACGGACTTCAGAGAAGCAACCTGCAGACAGTATGAGGAAAATGTGTGCAATCGTGGAGGTTACTGCAACTTTATGCATTTGAAAAAAATTAGCAGGTGATTAATTGTGCTATTACCCTCTCTACTTATTTGGTTGTATTGTTAGCTCATAGTAACATGCTGTTCTGAATTTTTACATCGATTTCAGGGAGCTTAGGCGACAGTTGTTTGGAAGGTACAGAAGGAGGCATAGCCGTAGTAGAAGTCGCAGTCCTCAAGCACATCGGGGGCATGGAGACCGTCCCCATGGTGGCCGTGGTTATGGTAGAAGAGATGATGATAGAAATCAGCGGTACCATGACAAGGGAAGAAGGCCTAGAAGCCGTAGCCCTGGGCACAGAGGACGAAGCAGAAGCCCTCCCGGCAGGAGGGACAGGAGTCCAGTGAGGGAGAATAGTGAGGAGAGAAGAGCAAAGATTGCACAATGGAACAGGGAAAAGGAACAGGCAGACACTGGTAATAATGATGTTAATCATGACGTCACTGACAACCATGCAAATGGATTTCAGGACAACGGGGAGGATTACTATGACCATCCTCAGCAGTAACTGGATGAAGTGGACAAGCAGGCTTTATTCACTACTTCTGGTATGCATTATCTACCCACATTTGTATGATAAAAGTACGTCTCTTCCTAGGATTAGGAATAGCTTATCTTACCCTTTTTAAACAGCCCAATAGAAGATTATAGCTTACCACCCATTTTCCACTGTGCAGGTGGAGTACAGGTTCATTGCTTAATGATATAAGTAGAATCTTGAAATGGTAAAGAAAAGATGTCTTTAAATTGAAAATAAAGCAGGAACTTCCATCCCCTTACTGTACCCATCTTTAACTTATGCATGGTCATATAATCATATTCCCCTGTCTAAGCCATCAGTTGGTAGAGCTGACAGTGGGCTGGGCCTGGCCAGGCTCCTGGCCCAGATATGACCCAGAAAAGCTTATGGTTTTGAGAGGACACCTTGTGTGTGCATGTTTTTTAGAAAAAAAATTGATTTTTAAGTTAATGAAGTTGAATAAAATGATCACCGATAAATATGAAAACTTGTGTAAATGAACATCAAAATTTGCTGCAGCATTGTATTTTTTTTCGTTAAAAGTTCGAAGTATTGATTAACTAATATAAAGAAAGTGCAAACTTATGCCTCATTCTAATTCATATGATGATGTAAAAGAAGAGTGCAAAATATAACGAGCAATTATGAATGGAAGGAAGAAAACATGGCTAACTTAATTTTTGAATAAGTTTACGATTTGGGGGGGAATATATATATGATTGTTTGGCGGGTATATAATATGAGTTAAGCATTTGGCTAAAACCTTAAAATAGGAATAAGAAGGTGAAATAGGAATTGTCATTTCGTTTGCTTGGATGCCTTCTCACCTTCACAACTCTTCTAATTAATTGAATCAGGGTATTTTGAATCTATCACTACTTAAAGCTATGAGCCAAGGCAGGTGTTCTAGGATTTTCTGACTTCAGCCAATGGTCATGTCAGCCTGTTGTGAACCTAATGAATTATATTCTTCTAAATCTAGTTTGGTTGTGTGTTAAAGATGATGCTAGAACTAATTGTCCACAGGACGACATTTAGGCAGTAAATGGTCAACAACTTTTAAGTTATTCATTGTCATCGTAAATCACAGTTATTTTAAATTCTAGAGTTCATAATTTTAGGATATGCATACAACCCATGATGGCTCTCATGGTAATTCAGAATGGTGTGAAGATTTTATCTGAACAAGTGCTGATGCAGTCTTCTCCCCCTGCATGGAATAATAATAGTATGCCAAGTCCTTGACGTGAAAATGTATTGTTTTGTGGTTTAAGTCTAGTCTGTGCTCCATAAATTAGTGTTTGAAGTGGTTTTTTCTTTGCTTCTTTCCATCTCCACTTACTAAGTCGCATTTAGAACCGTGCTTTTCTCTTCTTAGGAAATTGACAATTGATTGGCTGTATGAGGCTGCCTTATAAGCAAAACTTTTGGTACTCAATGGATGAATCTTTGCATTTGATTTGATGGCTATTATTGGCTCTTGGTTAGTTAATTGTCATTTCTCGAGCTTGTTCATACTTCTGACAGTCTTATGTTATTCACACTTGCGAACTCGCTTACAAGCGTCTGACTCGTCTACTTTGTGTGAAACTTTTCCATGTTTTGGTCCAAAATAAAGTGCTATGACAGATGTAATTAAAGAACAAAGAATTAAAGAAGAATAACACTGGGATTAACATGGTTCATTAACAATGTGTTAGCTATGTCCACGGGCATAGGAGAAACAATTTTATTATCTTTTAGGAGAGAGAGAGCGGATTACTAAATAATAGGGTCAAGAGTTAATTAGAAGGTTTATATAGTACCCTTTTAATTAACCTAAACAAATTGGGCCTAAAACCGAATCCACAACAGAAACGATTTACTAAACCACATACACCGAATATTAGCGACCCCCGTGCTTGATTAAACCTAGCACTAGACTATTTAAGGCATATTTTATCATAAAATGTCAAAGTTCGACATGGCCAACTCATCATCCAAATTTGTCCTAGAAGAGGGCCTAAAGTTGACTCATGCCTTAAATTCTTGTTTAGACTTTCTTCATTAGTTTGTGGATTGTCTTGCTGTTATTATAATAACTTCCGGGAATTGGGGAACAAGAACTTCGATGAATTCTGGGTAGGTGCATTGATTAAATCAAACTGGCTTGATCCTTTCTCTTTTCTGTTTACCTTGTTGATACATGGTTTCAGAGACCAGTAATTATATGTTGTAGCTGGTCAGCATTAGCTTTTAGCCTTTCTTATTGTTCTGCACCTTCAAGTCCTACTTGAGTGTCCTGTTAAGCATTTGCATCAATCCTGAACATGATGATTTTGTTCATATGCAATGTGGGGAAGACGATGTATATTTTTTCCGGCTCCCCCCCTAAATCAATTGCTATTAGTAGGTTTTTCTTGATGAATTGTGTGGGAAGTATTGTATGTTTTACTTTTTCCAGTTGATCTTACGTAGTTTTTCAAGGTGTGCAGGTCCAGGTTTTCCTGCAAGAGGGCAGAGACCTCAGTCTTATATAGCAGCTTATTGTGATGTTTTTATACAGGTTTGCTGTTATCAGAGTCTGATCGTTTGCAGGATTTTTTCGGAGTTCAGTGATCGAAGATTTTATCCTGTAATGAAGCTTCTGCTTTGGGATATTAGATATTATCTGAAGACCTTGCTGTGTCAAAAACTTTCTGCCTAATGGTTGGTAGTGGTAGAGACTGCTATAAATTTCGTCTTTGGTTTGAAGGTTTGTTAGCAATGAACAGTAGAAATTGAGATAGTACTTGCTGAAAATTTGTTTTATTTCGGTTTCATGTACTCTTGTATGTGATAGTACTATTTGATTGTAATGTGCAACCTTCATTGTCTATCTTTTGCAATCTCATATAGTACTGTTTAATTTTAGTGCTAGTCCACGGCTCACCATCTGAGATTGATCTCTATAAGCCGGTGCCTTGGTTGGCAATGGATGAGTTAGTCTTGTGTGTAGGGGTGTAAGTGGATTGGATTGGACTTTGTCAAATCCAAATCCAGTCCAAAGTTTTTTGGACTCGAGAAATTGAGTCCAAGTCCGGTCCAAATATTTTTTGAGTCTAGTCCATTCCGATAATTTTTTCTTGAGTCCGAATCAAGTCTAGTCCAGTCCGAATATTATATTATTATTTTTTCCCCAATTTAGATTCAATGATTCTCAACGTTTCTGAGATGCTTGAGCATTTGACATCTGATTCAATTATCAATGTCCACAAATTAGATTGAAAGTTTAAATTAAAGTAAAATACTATGAATAAGAGAGAAATAGAGAATGCGCGAATTGAGACATCGAGGTAGAAAGAAAATGAAAGAGTGAGAGGAAATGAGTAGTGAGGAGTGAAGTGAGATAGAATTAGTCGGCTACTAGCCTACTAGTGCAATACTGCTAGTATCATTTACTTATTTAACAAATGGAGCCAAATGAAATTGTCTAGCGCCAAGTGAAATTTTCTAGCGCCAGTTGAAATATTTAGAGAGGGAAGGTTGAAAACTCCAAAATTTTAAAAATAGTATCAATAATATATATATATATATATATATATATATATATATATATATATATATATATATATATATATATATATATATATATATATATATATATATATATATATATATATATATATATATATATATATATATATATATATATATATATATTTTTGGACCTGGACCGACTTATTGGACTCCAAAGGGGTGAGTCGAAGTCCAGCCCGAAAATATTTGGACTCGAAAATTTGAGTCCGAGTCCAATCCGAAAAGATTATCAGTCCCAAGTCCGACAAGTTTGGACTGGACTGGATTGGACTCTGGACTTTTCGCAGTCCGCTTACACCCCTACTTGTGTGAACTTGGTCCACACTAATATTATTGTGGATCAAAGCCACTCGTTTAACATAGTGACCCCTTTTTTCCATATAGTGTTCGTTTAAATTCTTAAGTTACACTTGTACGGTTATTATCTACGGTTTGTTCACCCGATACCCCCGGAGTTTTCAAAAATTCACGTGGTACCCTCCATGTTTTCAAAATTCACCAGGTACTCCTAAGTTTAAAACTAATTCACGTGGTACCTTAGATACCCTTAATGACTAACGGCGTTAACCGCCGTTAGTCATTAACCCTAATTTTCTATTTTAAACCCTAATTAACCTATAATTCTAACCTTAATCCTAACCCTTACCCTAATCCTAACCCTTACCCTAATCCTAACCCTAAACCCTAAACCCTAAACCTAACCCCTAACCACCCCTCCCTCACCCTCCCACCACCCCTGCAGCCTCCTCCACCCCCCCCACCCCCCCCCCACCCCCCGCAGCCCCCCACCCCGCGCCGCCGCACCAATTTCGAAACAACCTCCCTCCCCCACTCATGTGCCCGCCACAAGACCACCCCCTCTCCCCCACCCCCGTAGCCCTCCCCCTCCACCCACCACCCCGTTGAAACCTCCCTCCCCTCACTTAACACCGTCGAATCCCGCCCCCTTTCCGACCTCTGTTGAACCCCAAAGGTCGTCGAATCCCGCCCCCTCCCCACCTCGTTGAACCCCAAAGGCGAGTCGAATCCCCCCCCCTAGCCCCAGTCGAGCGCCCCCTCCCGGCCCCAGTCGAATTATGCCCCCCCCTTCCCAAAGGCCCTTCGAATTCCTCTGCCGTAATTACTCCCGCTAGAACGACTTCAAGACTAACGGATGTCGGGAGGGGGGCGGAACTCGACGGAAATTAGGGAAGGGGGAGGTTTTGACGGGGGTTAGGGGAGGGGGGAGGTTTCGACTGGGTTATGCCACGTACGTGATGGACAAGTGGCGGGAGAGACGAAGGTGTTGCGGGGGGGGGGGAGGGGGGGGTGGGGGGGGGGGGCTGCGTGGGGTGGGGGAAGGGGGCTGGCCGGCGTGAGGGGGAGGGCAGGGGTGGGGAAGGGGCCAGGGTGGTGGGAGCGTGGGGGAGTGGGTGGTGGGAGGATGGGTTAGGGTTTGGGTTTGGGTTAGAAGTAGGGGTTAAGATCAGGGTTAGCATTAGGAGTTAATTAGGGTTTAAAATAGAAAATTAGGGTTAATGACTAACGGCGGTTAACATGGAGGGTACCACGTGAATTAATTTTAAACTTAGGGGTACCTGGTGAATTTTGAAAACATGGAGGGTACCACGTGAATTTTTGAAAACTCGGGGGTATCGGGTGAAAAAACCGTATTATCTATTATAATGACAGTTTTTTTATTGTCACTTTTTCTTACATTAATTTATCATAATGAAATTCACTTTCTGATATAGTAACTTTTTTTATCACATAATCAAACTTTACAATCTATATCTACTCATCTTTTATATCTTTTTGCTTATATAGTGATCCTTTTTTTCATAAATTACATGAATTAGCATTAGGTCCACACTAATTTAGTGGTAAAAAACTTATATGGACTTGGTCCACACTAAATTATTGTGGACCTAATGCTAATTCATGTGATTTATGAAAAAAAGGATCACTATATAAAAATATATATATAAAAGATGAATAGATATAAATTATGAGGTTTGACTATGAAAAAAAAAGGTTACTATATTACAAAGTGAATTTCATCATGATAAACTAATGTGAGAAAAAGTTACTATATTAAAAAAAAACAGTCACTATGGTAGATAGTAACTGTATAATGTAACTTAAAATTTGAAAAGGTTACTATATGGAATTAAAGGGTCACTATGTTGAATAAGTGGTTTTGGTCCACAATAATATTATTATGGACTGCGTCCACGCAAAGACTAACTTTAGTGTGGGGCCAGGCGTCCATATAAGTTTTTTTACATGGATGAGTACTACTATATATATATTTTTTTTTTTTGGAAACTGAATACTACTATATTAGGGCATGGCATTTAGTAATCAATCTAACAAGTAACTTTACAATTTACATTGATGTGATGAAAATTTGGCAAAATTTTCTGCTAACTGATTGGATTCCATAAGGTGCCTTATACCAGATAAAATGTCTCATACTCTTCATTAAATTATCCCGAATCCAATGAATATAAATGATGTAACAACAATTGATTTTACCCCTAATACCTTTCAAAATAATATTCCATGGAAAAGGGGGAACAAAGTAGCATATAGTTCTTTTTGGCCAAATGGCGCGTAATTCAAACGTCTCATACTCTTGACGCAGTAAGTAATTATCAAAATCAGAATTTGACTTGCAAACTGTTTAAGTGAAACTTGTAATAATCCATAAGAATCCATAAATTAAAGGGATATTATCTGAGATAACCCTGACTTATAGGCCTTTTTCCCAAATAACCCTGACTTTGGCAGGCCTGTCTCCGATAACCCTGAACTTGTTTTTTGTCATTAAACTGGACGGAATTAGTGACGGTGTTAACTACACCCTAACTTGGTTTGACTTTTGCTAAATTAATCTCTTTCTCTCTCTCTTGTTCTTCATATCTTCTCTCTCTTGTTCTTCATCTCTTCTTAAGCCCATCATTCTCTTATTTTTTTTTCTCAATCAATTCTCCAGATTAAAATTGGTTTGACTTTTGCTTAAACTTCCACCCACCCCTTCTTCAACTCAAGCACAATCTTGAACAATCCACCCCAGCAACAACAACCGCTATTATTGAAGAATTCCCCGACTAAGCCTTTAACTCTGTCTAAAACCACGTCTCCTCTTCACCTCCCAAGTCCACCGGCGACATCCACTTGAATTTCCGGCGACATCCACCGGCCACCACGAGCGCATATCTACACCACCACGAGCGCCCAGATTTGCACCACCACGAGCTCCCAGATTAGCACCACCGGAGCGCACATCCGCACCACCACGAGCGCCCAGATTTGAAACAACCCGCACACCACCATCTCTTCCACTTGAGTAATATGATTTCGCTTATGTTTGCCGCGCACCACCAGTGAGAAGTGGCCACTATCTCTTCACTTTCGATTATGAATTGGTTGGTGTTATAATAGATGATTTGCTCATTTAAACATTAACGGAAAGTTTGTGTTATTTTATGCAATTCATGCTAAAATTTGCTCATTGCCGTTATTTGCATTGAATATAGATATTGTTACCCCCTTCATAATTTGCACTAAATTGAAGAATGGGTTTAATTTGGGTTTTCTTTCGTCCCTTGCGTGAGGTGCTCCGTGAGGTTTTTGGGTTTGATTTTTGTTTTTGTTTGGCAGCCATCAATTGCTAGGTACTGCTTCTGTTGCCATCTCAAACATTATTACATTTTTTTGTTTTTTAATTGTTGTTAATAGCTTGAGGTGCTGCCATCAATTTGGTTTTCTTTTTTTTTGTTTTTTAATTGCATGAGGTGCTGCCATCAATTGCCCGGTACAGTTTGTGTTAATTTTGTTGGAATCGAATCAATGAAGCTATGTTAATACAAGAGAGAGAAAGTGTTCGAATTGGGGTACATTTAGGGTTCGAATTGGGGCTGTTTAGGGTTCGAATTTTCTACAGTTTTTGGTGATGGTAGTGTGGAGATGAAGAACAAGAGAGGGAAGAAGATGAATAACAAGAGAAATATGGGTTTAATTAAAAAAAGTTAACATCGTTAACAATTCCGTTAGGTTTAATGACAAAATACAAGTTTAGGGTCATCTGGAAAAAAAAATATGTCAGGGTTATTTGGGAAAAAGGTCTATATGTCAGGGTTATCTGAGATAATATCCCTAAATTAAACGTCCCAAATAAGGGAATGTACAAGATAGGGGATCGAATTCAAACTCGCACGTCAATAGTCTCAAAAAAAGCAAGGCTTTTATCTAAGAGAGCTAAGTGCTGAATAAAATCAACGACTTGATGACAAAGACATCAAGTTACACTTGTCATGTACTTGTGCAAGAAGTTGATGTTGGTGATCCATATCATAAAAGAGGGTAGAGTCACTCTCATCCTATATGTTAACCAGATTAAGTTGCACTGTTGCAGTTGACTTGACAATTTAATAAGACTAGTTTATTTTAGTAAGAATTGGAGTCTGGAGACATTATATCTCAGATATTACGTGCGTCAAAAATGGCATTATGTTCATGGTGACATCATTTTGTTTTATTTCGGCACTGTTTTTTTGGACTGAATTGAACTGAACTGAATGAAAACCTGTGAGAGGAAACTAAATGAACTAAACTGAATTGAATAAAGCTGAACTAAACTGAATTTGTCTGAACTGAATTTATCTGAATTTTTATTAATTCAATCCAAAAGAACAGAACCTTACTCTATGTTTTTCAAACTCTTATACTCTGCCCAAAAATGGTATGCGAATGAACTTTTCTAGGCTTATACACTCCGAGGAAGCATTCAAGAGCTGAACCTACCATACCTAAACGCAAAAGTAAGGAATTTGCAATTTGAGCCGCGTATTCTTTCCTCCCCATATCTGATCCCATATTTTTTTAAACGATCATTTTGTTGTGTGATCTGCATGAGAATCATGACAAAAAATAGCCAAATAATGCAATGCCATTGACAAGTAGAGGCATAATTATCAGTCTAGGTTGCGTATAAATTTTATGAAAAGCAGAATCTTTGGGCAACACGACTTCCATTTTTCAAGCACCACAACTCTTTCGACAGGTACGCACCGTTGAAACGAAGCCCCTCCAGGCACATCAACAAATCAACTGATACTAAAGGTTATTTTCCTCAAAAAGCAAAACTGCTCCTTAATGGCCACCAAAAGTCCAAAACCACCTACATTTCCAGAATATGCAACCAAAAGCTCAATCGGACCACTTTCCACAGATACTGGCCAAAAAGGCAATGTAAAGCACGATTTAAACTACTGGCGATGCATCTCAGAGAAGGCTCCAATTTACATGTAACTTAAGGAAACAGTAAACGAGGGGGATTAAAAAAAATTATTTGCAGAACACTGCCGTTGTCGATACTACTTCAGCTCTTCATTCCTTTTGTCCAACTATGTCCCCGTTCCAGTAAAGGGATGCAACCACAAAAATCAAAGACAAGCAACCACCCATATATAGGCCACTTTCAACCAACTCTGTTGTTAACCGTTTGATATAATGACTTGAGCTGTGTGTTCCACTTTTCGATAGCTGTATACTTCTTCATTCCCTTAGATCTGCAAAACATAAGTATTCGTGACAATTGCAAGTTAGGACATTTACACAAATGGATTTTAAAAACATAAAACACCAATGTATACCGGTCACTGCGCTCCAACAGTCTATTCACTTGGTCAATGTGTCCTTGAACTCGGTTGTCCAAAATAAGTGACACTAACAACTGCTCAACATCTGCTTCCGGGACATTAAGCTCCTGAGGTAATCAACATGAAGAAAGAAAGTATTAACCTATAGTAACTCAGGTCTAAGGCACAGACAGGAAATGCAGCAACTTAGACGTAGTAAGCGTATATTCTTGTTAACGCCTTAAGATAAAATGTCAAGAATTCTTATTAAAAAGAACCATCTTATTATCTATCACGACAAGTTAACAATTAACAATTAATAATTGGTATGCCATTCCTTTTTCTTAAGCATACCCAAAAGGCCAAAACACACCCCTCCATCACTGATGACATTTATCAATCGCTCCCAGACCCAATTATTACATTTGCTGTCACCATTGACCTCTTACCTCTGTTCCACAATCTTCCAGCATCACCACAGCAACATTTACCTACACTTCCCTAAGCCACTACAGATCTCTGTTCTAAACCTCCACTCCCTCCAGCACCCTAAAAGGCCATCCACCTCTTCTCTTTCTTGGGACCCCTCACGGCCTCACCTCACACAAAGACGCCTAAAATCCAAGAAAACTGAAAAAGGTGGAGTGACAATTAAAACCTCCCAAGTAATAACTTTCACTTTGCATCCCCACAGATGCCGAAAATTTAGCACCACTCCAATAAACTATAAATTGGCTTGGATAGCTAACAGTAACCAAAAATAATTCCACATAAGATAGCTTTATCAAACTTCAATATATTTCCTAGCAACTCTAAAGACATTTGAACAGATCATTACAAATATAGCTATATATGCATAGTAACATCATATATAAGAGGAAATGACAACTAATTAATTTTTTAAAGTACCACAGATACATAATTTTTTTTACAGAAATTTACCTTGGAAATGAAAGGTATCCTGATTCTTGTGTAAGGCTTGATTAGCTTGAGCAAAACTTGTGTCCTAATATTTTTCAGTAGGTCTTCAATGTAATTCCTGATGAAGGGATCGTCCATAATTGTTCTCCTGTTACTCTGTAACATTAAACAGTCATCTTTAAGAAAATCAAAACAAAAAGGTGCCCAAACTTTCTAAAAGTTCTGAAAATAAAATATTCTTCTAGAAAAAGGAACATGCATGTTCTAAAAATAGAAAGACGCGGCATATAAATAACCAAAACCTTCAAGATCTTCTCAAACTCCAAAATCTCATTTCGCTGATAAGCTGCTATCAAATTTGTCATTGCCAAAATTTCAGGATCATTTTTGTAACTGCAATAATAATTAAGTAAGCACATATCAGGTAGCTCAGATCATCACAGCCAGAGGGGAAAAGATAAGAGATCAAGAGCATACGGCTTTGCCTCTTGTCCATCAAACGGATTCACCTCAGATTCCATTAACATGTTTGCAAGAACCAAGTATCTGCCAATAAGGGAAAAGGTGACTGTGAGGCAAAAAGGCATATATCATCATCTCTGTCCCAATTGCATTGTACCAGCATCCAAATTTTTCATGTATCACTTACTAATAAAAGGTATCCATTCCTTTCAAAAAAAAAAAATCAATCTCTCTTTTCTTGAAATTAGCAGGCTGAAGACTAGACACAATGAATAAAAGGTAAAACCAAGCCACCAACCATGGAGTTGCGAAGAATTGGACCTCCTTACCCAAGGTTGGAAGGTGAAAACTCAACCACTTGAATTTCACTTAAATCTCTAGTCCATTTTCCATGTTAAATAAAGAATACAAATTCCTCAAACCTTTTTCTCAAAAATCACAGCATTCAGAAGTGAGGCAATTGTTCCAGCAGTGGCGGATGTATGTACATGGAAGTGGTGTCACTTGACCCCACTTGGGGGAAAATTATATGAGAAAGAACCTAATTTTTATTGTATAAATGTAGATATAAGTGTTAATTAGTAGTAAAAAGAACCCCACTCAACACTAAAAAAAGGACCTCGTTCTACATTAACATTACTTTTTCGAGTACTTATGATTAGTGACCCCGTTGCATATAATTTCTAGATCCGCCACTGTCTTCCAGACAAGGAAGAGAAACTGATTCAATAGAGATAATAAGACAAAGATATAAACAATAGTCCAAAGCTCTATGTTGGATCAAGGCTCCACTAATATTACTAGGACTGGGACACTGGGTAGAAAGAAGGATATGTTTGTGGGTTACTCGTTAGGAAATTGTTATTTGCCATGAGATGTTTAAGTACAATGCTGTACTCTGATCTTTAAGGGTCAAAATCTATTGTTGGCATAGAGAGTTCAAGTGACAAAGGCTTCTATTAAGAACAATAAACAGTACGGACAAAATCTAGAGATTCACTTCTATAATCCATTCATAAAAGAAAAATATGCTTTACTACATACTTCAGACATTGGATACGTCGTTGGTTTCCTGCTTCATCATAATTCTTGAATGCTTCAAAAAAATCAGTGGCCGCTTCTGCCCACTGACGCTCTGCCATGTGCATTTTCCCTCCACATTCATGAATGATTCCCATTATTCTTGGATGTGGAATTGCTGACTTAACTGTCAGTGCCTTCTGGTATAGTTGCTGTAATTTAACCCACATTGATCCATGAGACTAACATACAGTAACAGATCTAAAGTGACCATACACAACCGCCATCACAGAGAGAAGAGGACACTGATCACAATGAAATTGACAACAGAAAAGAAGGCAACAGAGTAAAAACAATGATAATAACGGATACATGGATAATCCCCCCCCCCAAAAAAAAAAAAACCCACAAAAAAGCACAGAAAAGTCGACTACATGTAAGAACTGGGAATAACTAGTACATTGGAAGTCAAAGCACAAAACAATACAGGTTTTATTAGAGATATACTATTATCTAAAGTACTTTTACATTTCACAACAAGGATTGCATTGAAACTAAAACTATGAAACAAACTGTATACAAATAAATATTCAATCACCAGACTGCCACAAGCTAAAATAATTAGATCAAGGTGATCTGAAGGCAACATGGAACAACCAAGTGTAGAGTAGAGAATCTGCAAGTAACGTTATTGCTTTAAAATGTGAGACTTCGAATAGCATTACTATATCAAAAAACACGACTCCACGAAATTAATCAAGCATTCAAGCCTGTTCATTCCCTCTCGATCCTCTCATTTCCAGGCCATTCATTTTCTCTACATTTTCTAGCTATGAAGAATATTGAAGAGAAATACTTGTTCTAAATGAACAGATTATACAAATAAGATAACAAACATTATCATCTAAGTCGTGCTGTATGAGCCACCACCTTGAGTTTCTTGTTGTTCTTGGTCTCAGTATACATTTGAATTTCAATTGCATAAACCTCCAATAGTTGTGTTCCTTTCTTCTGGTCATCTGTACCATCTTCTTTTTGACATGATTTATGAAGTTCCTTTAATATCTGTCAAATTCAAACAGAGAAATATAATCGCAAATTCCAGTTGTTGGTATTTCGTAAAGGAATGCATATAGTTCATGAAACCTTGTTCATCCGTCCATATTCACCCATGTCAAACCAGATTTTGCAAAGCTTCAGATTAGTTTTAAACCATAGTCTCTGCAAGATGAGAAAGCAAGACATTAACGTTCCAAAGAGAAAAATGCCTACAAAAGAGAACCCTTCTAAAATTAACTCCTAACCTCATTTTTAGCCTCTTCAAGAGCTCTCAGAGTCGTTTGGTAGAATTCTTGCAGGAGATCAAAATTGTGGCTGGCAGACCCAGAAACAAAATCCATAATGTTGTTTATACACTTCTCACTATAATTTCTTGTCACAGCTGATCTAATGTACGTCAACATCTCCCTATACGCTTCCATCATCTCTTTATACTTTCCCAGCCGATAATAAAGCTTCACTGTTTGCTTTAATGCCTTAAAGCCCCTAAAAACGTGATCAAAAGACAGAAGATAATGTAATATTGGTCCAGAACTTACCTTTATATGTAAATCATGACACACTCATTAGTTATCTCTAACGTGGAAAAGTGATCAACAAGTGGACATGCCAGCCTCAACCTAATTAACATTTTGAGAAGAAATTTCTGACTATATATCAAAACCATCGGCATCCAAGTGGTCAACCAAAATAAGTCCACCATAGTCCCTTTAACGGTCCAAATAAATGCATCATTTTCCATTCTGGTTATCTCAGTAATCAGCATGATCATTCACTTTACAAAATTCTACCCTCGCACTTATGAATATCCCTTTAATGCATCTCTCCAAATTTTACGCTATTTTGTTTCATGATACAATATACAGAGCAAGCTACCTGAATTGTGTGCAAAATTTCAGAACAGGTACTTCTCCAAACTATTCATAATTGTTTCATAGAAACATTTGAAAATGTATGACTCACCAGTCGGCCTTCTCTGGTTCCATGTTAACCACCTCCGCAAAACCAGCAAGGGCACCCTCAGGGTCAGTCTCAACCAAACCTGGATTAAAAGAAAATAGGAATATTAAAAAAAAAAAAACTTCAAGAGATAGTCAAAGGACTTTTATGGGTTGGCTGCAATGGGGGTATCTTCGTTGGAGACATAAATCCAACATCTTAACAGCAAAAGTGGAACCAAAATCACACATGTAAGATGACTGGACATAGTTAATTGATCAACTGGTCACCCCAAGGTAAAACTGACATGGCCTGGAAAAATACAAAGAATGGCACACATCTATACTACTTTTTGAAAAGAAAAAAAGAAACTAAACAACAAATTCTAAGGACACTTGTCTCTCTCCCTTAAGTTCTTTTTTCCTTCAGGAAAAACATTTAAAAAAAAGTAAAGCTTTTGAATTATAATATGATGATACATGCATTATCACTTTCTGTTCACCTTTAATGCCTCAACAATAGCATCCCTGACCATCATTTTGCTCTTATTTGTCACCGTTACCCCCATTAAAAGGATTTACATCCATCCGTGCAATGTGCAATGCACGGGGTCGACAAACTAATTATACTAAGGCATTGTCTTTCATGAAACCTTCCAATGTTGGGACCTTGTGAGAATTGGCCAAGAAAAGAAAAGGGGGAAATGTACAATGCAACAAGAAAAAAACATGCACACACCAAAGAAGGGAGAAGAGTCTGAAGTGTGCTTTCCAAGTTGGTAATGTAAATGAGTTGTGTCTATTTGTATTGATAACAGGACGGGGCATTCACGTTTTGAAGTAATTATTCATTTATCAAATATATAACCCGATCATATGATAGGTTTAGGCATATTATGTTGAAACAATAGTTATTAAACTAGAAAATGCAAAATTGAGGTTAAAATCCCTGAATGTGAATTTTTTTTCCAATAAAATTACTGCTACAAAGCGCTTCTGTGACATAGCGACCATTACCCTTACCCCTATCGAGACTGCATTTGCAATTTTTTTTCTTAACCATTAATCATTATTGGCTCCCAAACAAACATTATAGGAATCAATTGCAAATTCACAACCCAATGCAAGAGCAAGGGAGAATTAGGCAATAAAAAAAGTGGTCAAAAGCTTGAATCACATTAGTGTCTGGAATTTAACTACCCTAACTAGCCCTCAACAATTCTTACAATGTAATGTAATATATGCATTGCCTTGTGCCAAACTACACTTCGAGATATTTTTTTGTTCAAGGTGCTTGAGAAGGCACATACATAAACCATAACCATTAATTAGCAGACTCATGACTAACACTTAAAATTACTACTCCTTCCATCTTTATATAAACTTCACGTTAAGCTTGGACATGCATTATCATGATTCTTGGCAAAGAATGTGGGCATTTTGGTAAATAACGTAAAATACAAACAGATAAAGTGTTGAGAAAAAGATTTACTAGGGGGGCCCACGTCACATGGGATACAGAAAAAGAGTATGTGAGACGGAGACAAAGTTAGTAAAGAGTCCACATGACATAGGATGGATGAGAAAATTTTCCATTTTTAATCATAAGTTTATTTGTGAAGTGCCCAAAAAGGGATAGATGAAGTTTACTTGAGGACGGAGGAAGTATTATACAACCAAAAACGTCAACCAAGGTGCTTCAATTTTGATGAAGTTAATGACATTTGTGTCAACTTTTCTCTATCTCAATGCTACTGCCTACATCTATACAGCATCATCTAAACAAACACAGTAAAGTCCTCTTTTGACTTCCAATCAACTTCCAGTAATTCTTTACGTCTCTGAGAAACAGAAATGGGGTAGTGATATTGGAGTACCCAGAAAACAATTCTGGTAACATCACTATTCTATACTCATATGGCACTCCTTCATATGCAACAAAAAGAGGAAAAAAAATAAGTTGCATAACGCCATAACAAGATTTCTTCAGATTTCCAACACAAACCTAGGCTCTTGTTATGTAGCAACTAAAATAAGCAACTAGCAGCTAGCAACCACAACAATATATCAGGGTAACCTATGCGAGCTCCACTCTGGTCCTCACAAACATAGGACAGTGTCCACTGTCCAGCTAAATTGAAGTCCATTAATACCTAAGTGTTTCCTCGGGAACATCACCTTATCTATCTAGTATAGGTTGGCTAGACATTTATTCGTAATTATGACGGAATCAATTGTTAGCACTTGCAACGAGCAAATGAATTCAATAGTCATTCCTAAAGAGTGTTTTGACATATAAATCTATGTTACTCAGACACGGATTGAGTGTCTACTCGGATACGGGTGTCCAAGTATCCGACTCGGCTATTTTGTAGAAAAAAGTCAAGTTTTTAGTTTAAAATGAAGTATCCAAGTGAAGTGTCGTGTCGGGACACGACACCGCACCCCCGCTTTTTGAGGTAAATGAAGGTGTCGGAGTAACATAGATATAAATTTTTCACAATCCTTGGCAATATTTGATAGGGATGACCTTGGGTATTTACACGTTTGCCGGTTTTGGCTTGCAAGTACCCAAAAAAAAAAGAGAAAAAATAAAACTCACTACGACGAAAGCATTGCGAAAGTTTAACATTAAAGGCTAAATGTGTAAAGCAACAACCTTGCTTTCAGTCAATTTCAAGATGCAAACATTAACAATTGAGATCAAATCTGATAGAAGGGGTTCTAAAAGTGGTAGTTTATAATAATAGTATGTTCAAATCAATGTCATCCACATGAAATGTGAATCCCAAACAGCATAATTTCCAGGATATGCAAAGATTGAGAATGATACGGCTCCAACATGGTTAATCATATCCTTTATACAAGTTTTATCAAGGTACGTCAGTCTCCGAGGTGGTAATGACCTCTCACGCTCTCACCTTAGGGGTTTGAAACTGAAATACAAAAAAAAAAACTCAACCACTTCCCACTGTAACACCTACCTTTCCACATACTACTGAATATTGATCAGAAATTAATACTAGAAACATGCTAACAGCTTTTTTATATTACAACAATAAGACAACCCAAAGAAAGAAATGAGTAGGCATATGGAAACTATGACAAAGAAAATATGTTCATAGCATCTCATTGTATTGAAGATAGTTTTAGTTAACAAAGAGAAGTTGACCATGGCTAGAGTAAAAACAATTTCCCTCCCTCCCCAAGAGAAAAGAAATAGGATGATTCATGTTAAAAAAGAACAATCCAATCAGGTAATGCGTGTGCCACCCACGCCTCAAACTTCAGAAGATATATGCATTTGGAATCCCTATTCTTTTCAACCATACTAAACCAATTATAGCCCAAAGCAGGGGAACCCTAAGACTGCATGACACAAATAATTAAAGGTTATCTTAATACTCCCAACTAGCACAAGGGAGTGAGCGGGGAAAAAGTATTTAGTCTTACTTTTAGTTATTTAGTAATCTCAAAATCATTTCCCAACTAATGCCTCTTTTTCCCTGTCCGAGAACTAGAAAAAGAAGCAGACAACCTATAATCAATTTCATCCCGTCACCCAACCTCAATCTAGTATAAGTAATGTACAATAACCTCATGCAAGACACAAGTCTGCCACATTCGTATTGGAACAAATCATGGTTTCCAAAAAGTGGACAAATATCAAGCACTTAGCATTAAATACCAAAACCCTTAATGCTAACACCACTACCGAATCTACTAATTACATAAGAATTATAGTAGCGAACCCATTACTTGTCCATCATCCTAAAATAAACGAAAAATCTGGGACAACATCAAAAAGGCGATAGGGGATGCAGACAATATCTACTATCTACACAGCAAGACTTTCCTCCTGACCCATTTTTCTTCTTCAAACTAGGGCAACTAGACAAGTTAATTGAAGTAACTATCAGACAGGTTGCATATTCTATCCTTCCTTCAAAGCCCAGCCCTTCAAAAGCAAAGGAGGAACAAAACGGAAACAAACATGAACAACAAATAATGGCAAACATTTCTCCGACCCACAAAATAAATATATAGAAGCAGCATCAAGGACATAACAACCAGAGAAAAAAATGATTTTCATAAAAACTATTCATACATAAACACATAAAAGGTCTCACAATCTGCTACATTGATCAAAAACTCAAAAGAAAGAAAGAAAACGAACAGGAAAATCAAGTTAAAATTAGTTATTAAACTCAAACTGTGAAAACTAACCTTTGGAATTATAGTACTGATTTTCAATATCTACATCTTGCTCCTCTGCATCGTCTTCGGAGTACTCAAATCCGTAATCTTCCATATCCGCATCTTAAACGAAAAAGAAAAAAAGATCATTAAGCACATAATAATTGCCATTGACGCAAAAAAAAAAAAAATTATGACTAGCAAGTGAAATTAGAAGCAAATTTGAAATAAGAATTCTTACCGGAACCCATGGCAGTTGAGAAAAATCTGAAATTCGAAACGAAATGTGTAATTTGAAGTTCAAATTGTCAAATTAGGGTTTAAGCAAAGTGATGAAATTTACAGGGGAAAAAAGCAAAATAACCTAGATAAATCTCTCCTATCTTTCGATAATTCGATGTGAGGGAGAGTAGAATGGAGAGAATAAATAAATCAGTATTAGAAGAACTCTACAAGTCTAGAAGAGTAGAAGTGAGAAACTTCTTTTTTGCTGGATTTATATTTGTTTGCCTAGAGAATGATTAAGGGGTTCCCCTTAGCAAAAATTTTTTGGGTTGGATGCCTAAAGAAAATTAGGCTACTCCCTAATGGAAGAATAATCAAACTTACCCTTGCGGATAAGGATTAATTATACGTTATTAGGAAAAGAGAAACAATATAAATGCAGATAGGTTGGAATAACTAAGATTAGCCTTTAAATATGTAGCTTGATTCGCCTCTAGAATACATTAATTGAACGAGAACGTAGTAAAGTTAATTAGATCTCGCACTGCATCACTAGACACTAACGATGTTAAAGACCTGCCACTTTGCTTAATTACTACTCAAGTGATTTTCGTATCTCAATTTGTTAAATTTACTTTTACTTATTAAGGTTGAATTTCATTAATTCTTTAGCATTTTTTCTTGATTAATCTCTATTATTAATTAAAATTGATTTGATAAGACCCTTATCTATGGTTTATTCATCTTATTTAAACTTATTTAATGTAATTTGAATCTATTTTTATATTATTCAAACTTGTTCTTTCTGATTTTGTTTGATATGAACTTATTACTCACTTCGTTTATTTTATATTGCGACATTGAAGGGTTTTTTTATATATAATTGGGACGTTTGACTATTTAAGTTGGCTCACGATCTCTCTTACTTTTTCTCTTCTTCTATCAACTTCTTTTACATTAACTTTTCTTCTCTCTACCTTTTGCCCTATTTCCTTAACCCATGTGCAAAGACAAATGTCTCAATTGGAAGAAAAAAAAATGAAGGTTATTATTTTCTTATGTAATTTGATTTGAGCTTATTTTTTTTGGTCAAATTCGATTTAGTTTTTATTTACATTAGATTAATTCATTATTAATGATTTGCAATTATTTGAACTTTTTTTAATAATATGTCTGATTTATACATATGAGCTAAACTTATTTTTTGAATTAAACTTCTTTTTGGGTCTCATCTAAACTTTTTTCATGAATCAAAATAATAGGATTACAAATCGGAATAATTGATGCCAAGGTTCTCAACTATCACCGAATATTTTTAAAAGGTCATAACTATCAATTAACTCGTGGAGTTCCAAACTTTAGGGGTATTGTTTTTTATCGGACCCAGTTGACCTATGACTTGTTGAACGAGTTAAAAATCAACAGGGGCCCACTCGTCATCTCCTTCTTTACAACCTACCATTGATCATCCATAAGATCAACAATACATGATTTTAACTTGGATTCTCAGAGCTTCATGATTGAACAACTAATATTTCAAAATTTCAAAAACATAAAAATTTGATTAAAGATATGATTGGAAAATGAAAACTTCAAAGATTTGTTATAATTCATATAGAGAAGTGGAAGAACCAGTTAATTGTAAGATGTCAAAAGAAAAGCAAAAAGCCAAAAAGCAAACAGGTGGGGCCCACTCGTCTCTCTCTCAGTTCTCATCAGAAAACTTTCGTTCTCTGATCATTTCACCATTTTTAACAATTTCCTTTCCATTCTTGTTTTCCCAATCAACCTTTCTTATGCCCGCAAGGAATATCAATCGAAATCTAACTCGAGACTCCAATGTCAATTATGTAATATATGAATCAACATTATTAATTTCTCTTTTCAATCTTCCATCATGTGAAAAACAGGAAAAAAAAGAAGAAAAAAAAAAGATGTCGACATTGCTACAGATTATGCTGAGCTGAAGAGATGTTGGAGAATCTTCAGTGAAAAGACGAGGACCAACTGAAGGATAATCTAACTTTATGATCTTCTCGAACAAATGAACCTATTTGAAGAGTCGAACAACATAGCAGTAGCCAGTGCGAAAGAGATTCTCACACTAAGACTCTGTTTGGTTTGGTGTAAAAAAATTTCAGTGTAAAATGATTTCATGGAAAACAATTTACAATGGAAAACACAATTCCAAAATTAGTTTTCCGTTGTTTGTTTATTTTCATGTAAGAAAAATGATGAAATGAAAGGAAAATAAAAGGAAAAGTAAGGAGGTAGTAAGAGGAGTGTGTAAGAGAGATAAGGAAAAGGAAGGAAAATCGTTTTCCCTTCATTTTGAAGGGAAAATGTTTTTCCATAATTGGGAGAGCAATTCTACTCCTAGGTAAAATGGTTTTACACTCCTTTGCAAACCAAACAATGTAAAACTGAAAATAGATGAAAACAGGTTTTTCAGCAAAATGTTTTACGCCCTAACAAACAGTGTTAAACGGGAAGAAGATGAAGAGGGGCAGAGGAAGAGAGAAAGTGGGGTGAAAAAAAGCAAAAGAGGAAGGAAAATGAGGAGTTAGGCTTTTTTCTTAGTCACGTGACTTTTATATGAGGTCACATTACCTACAACCTGCTGTAGCAGGTTACTTAACCAAAAAGGTCCAACAGCAGGTTACTTAACCTGAAAGGTCCGATAAAAATAATACCACCTAAAATTGGGACCTCGACATGTTAATTGATAGTTAGTACCTTTTAAAATTAATCGGTCATAGTTGGTGTTGTAGCCTAAAATCTACGATTCCTCTTACGGCACTTGGGCTCATCTGAGCCGTACATGTGTCCCCCCCCTGATGAGTAGGGGAAGAAGATCTACCCTTTGGGCTAGGCTCAGTATGGTTAAAAGGTAACTTTTCTGGCCCAAAAGGAAGTCAGAGGCCAGCCCTGTGAGGTGGCTGCATGAGAGTGGTTGATAAACCCTCCCAAATCATGGCCTGCCACGTGTCATGATCTGATTCTTCAGCCAATCAGAAGCCACTATTCTAGGTCAGATTTTAAGGTTAGCTGTCATCTTGCTATCACTATAAATACCCCTGAAATCAGGAGAAAGATCAATGAATGCAAACAGTGCAAAGTTACTCTGTAAAACTACTCTCTCACTTTCTCTCTTTAGAATTACTTTTCTCTTACAAACACCTGATATCTGACTTAAGCTTCGGAGGAGGAGCCACCACCCAAACCTCCAGGGTGGGTCCTTTTTTGCAGGTTCGGGAACGAAGCTCAGGCTTGGACTTGGTTGATTCAGACATTGTTGCACAAGTCTCCAAAGAAGAACATCTAAGGGATACTAGTTTACTTGCTCGACAAGAAAGCACCATCTCGCGGCTTACTTGTTGGACAAGGGACAAAACATTTGGCGCCGTCATGGGGAGACGCAACGATGACTGATTGTCAATCGTCCAACATTGCTAGGAATCGAAGCCTTGAGTTAATGTCGAAGATACGGTGGAGCATGAAAGACCACCTCGAGGAAGAGATAGACCCCGTCCATCGTCCAAGTTCTCTGGACCAAGCCAAGAACCTGGTCATTCAAGAGAATCTTGAACGTCCAAAGGCTCGCCGCCCACCTGGAGAATGTTCTGAATGATTTTCAGACTAGGATGGCAGCGGTCGTCCAGGAACAGATCAAGAGCAATATGCTGTTTTTCCGGCTTAACCCTGAGCCAGCTGCTAACAATCCACCTCCTCCTAGGGGACGTTCCCAAGAAGATCGTCCAGGCCCTAGCCGGCATGTTCGTCAGGAACCTTCTAGGAGAACGGCAAGAGGAAAGCAACAAGAGGATAAGGATCAGCGAAGAAAGATGGACTGGAACCTGGTGGTAAGGACCCAGGACCATGTTCGTCCAAGTGGGCACCGAATGGAAACTGATGCCAGGGAATATCTAGAAGCAAAGAGAGTCGCCGCAATACAACAATCGCAACGGGTTCTACATCATACCTGAGAGACCCTCCATTGAGGTTGTCGTCAAGAGGGGAGGGACGGAGTTTAAGTCACTCTCTTGTTCATCCACGGCAGGAGAAGACGGTGGCTCAGCCCATGGTCTATAGGCGTCCATTGCCTGCAAACACATCGTCTGATCCGGTGTTAAAGGAATATCGTAAGGAGTACATACCCATTGAGGGACAGATGGGAGCCCTCCAGATTGACTGGCCCACTCCATTCTCGGCCAGGATAATGGAGGCGCCCCCCTTCCCAAAGGTTAAACTCCCTACTATAGAACCTTTTGATGGAACAACAGATCCCGATGATCACTTATCTGCTTACAAACACCAGATGTACGTTCAAGGAGTAGATGATGCTACGTGGTGTAAAAACTTTCCAGCAACCTTGAAGGGAGTTGCTCAGAAATGGTTTAACAACCTTCCCCCCAATTCAGTCAACAATTTTACTGAACTCAGTTTCTTATTCACTAGTCACTTTGTTGCCAACAAGCAAGAGCAAAAAACAAGCATGCACCTAGCAAGGTCGTCCAGGGGTCCTAAGGAGGCTCTTAGAAGCTTCGTTAAGAGATTCAATCTAGAAGCTCTTCAGATTCAAGATCTTAATGCTGGAGTGGCCTTTGACGCCTTCATTAGGGGTCTAAGGCCAGGAAGCTTTAAGTTTGATCTTGTTAAAAAGAAAATCTCCACTCTTGCCGAAGCTTTAAGGGAAGCAGAAGCGTTTATTCACGCTACCGAAGTGTGTGCTGAGGCAAAGCATCCCGAGTCTAAGAAGCTGAAGAGGTTGCTCGGCCCCAAGAAGAGCAACCCCAAGAAGGCCGAGACTTAGGCTATAACCTCCACCACCACTTCGTCCCGGAAGGAGCGGGAGAAAAGAGGTCGAGCCATCCTCATCTAATCCTATTGAATTTAACAAGGATCAATACTCCATTCTCATGGAGATTAAGGATCGCATGAGTTGAAGGCCCCAGCTGAAATGAAAACCCCTTATAGAAACAGGGATAAGAGCAAGTATTGCCACTTCCACAAGGATTGCGGTCACGAAACTAATGAATGCAAGCACCTTAAGAAGGCTTTGGAGGAATTAGCCCGAAAGGGAAAGATGAACTCCTATATGCCCCAAGGGGGAAGGAAGTTTCAGAGGAAAGACGACTGGCATACTAAGAAGAAAGAGAGTGTCAGCACAGACGAAGATGTTGTTCTCGTAATCTCAGGAGGATTTGCCTTTGGAGGACCAACCAACAGAGGACATAAAAACTACCTTAGGGAGCTTGGCCAGGTTTGGTTAGCTGACCAAACAAAGGCCGAGCCCTTCCCAAAAGTGGTAGTTAGTGAGCAGGATCGGGGCAGGTTAAGGACTCCCCATGATGATCCTTTGGTTGTGGAAATGAAAATAGCCAACTTGAAAGTTAGAAGAATTCTTATCGATACCGGAAGCTCGACGGATATTATTAGTGCTGACTGCTTGTCCAGACTAAAGTTTGATGAAAAGAACTTAGTTCCCGTTCACCATCCCATCATAGGGTTTGGGGGAGGAGTCATCCATCCAATGGGAACAAGTTACTTTGCCCGTTCGAGTGGGAGAAAAGGATGCCGCTAGAACTCGTTTATCAAGTTCTTGGTGGTCCGAGATTTGACGGCCTACAATGTCATTCTTGGACGACCAACTCTTAATCATGTCAAAGCGGTAATAGTAACTCACCTAATGCGTGATGAAGTATGAATGTGATGATGGCAAGATTGGCTCCCTATATGGAGACCAGCAGTGGCAAGGGAAATGTTATCCGACCACCCTCAAGCCGTCATCATGGAAGATAGGCAACGAAGATCGACGAAGGTCGCCGGTGAAAGGAAAACGTCCGAAATGGAGAAAGATAAGACGAAGGTGGCTAGCGAGAGGAAAACGTGCCGGGATTGTCAAGGACCGTGTCGCCTCGTTAAAGATGACCATTGAGAGCCCTCGGACGCCTCTCGCTCCCTCAAGGAAGGCGTCCGAGCATCTCCCCAAAGAAGAAGATGAAATCATCAAGGAAGAACCTCCCTCGTCCGAAGAAGTAATGGCTATTATGGGACTAGCATTAGAGCGTCCCAGAGCCGCCGAGGTCCCGAAAGATGTCGGGCCTGGATGAAGCTCGTCCGTAACGGACTTTGAAAATTGGTTCTTCGCTCTCTTTGGGTTTGAGGGGCCTCTTAATCGCCTTGTTGAAAGAATTTCAAGACGTGTTTGCTTATTGCGTTGAAGAAATGCCCGGAATTGATCCGAGAGGTAGCCGTCCACCTACTGAATGTGGATCCAAAATTAAAACCAGTTCGTCGAAGAAAAGACATTTGGGGCCTGGCTAGGAATCAAGCGGTCGACCGGGAAGTTCAAAAGTTGCTTTGGAATCCAAGTTCATCAAAGAAACCTATTATCCAGATCGGATAGCAAATGTGGTCATGGTGCCAAAGCCCAATGGCACTGGAGAATGTGTGTGGACTACACCGACCTCAACAAAGCTTGTCCCTAAGGACAGCTTTTCCCTTGCCTAAGTTGGATCGTCTGGTAGACTCCACAGCCGGCCACGCTTTGCTAAGCTTCATGGACGCTTATTCAGGTTTTCATCAAATCCCAATGTGGCCAGAGGATCAGGACAAAACGTCCTTCATTACTGAAAAAGGGTTGTATGGCTGGGTGAGGATGCCATTCGGCCTGCGCAATCCCCCAGCCACTTTTCAAAGATTGATAAATAATGTTTTTCAGCCGCAGTTAGGACGAAATATGGAGGCATATATTGACGATATGATAGTCAAGAGTCGTCAAGAAGAAAGTCATGTTGGTGATTTGAGAAAAACTTTTGAAACTCTGAGGAAATACAAGTTAAAGCTGAACCCCAGCAAATGTGTCTTTGGGGTTTTGTCGGGGAAGTTTTTAGGCTTCTTGGTGGATCAGAGGGGAATAGAAGCCAACCCTGAAAAGATTCAAGCTGTTCTAGACATGAAGTCTCCTTCGAAGGTAAAAGAGGTACAGCGGCTGACGGGTTGCTTGGCTGCCCTTGGACGATTTTTGTCTAAGTCAGGCGACAAGTGCCATCACTTCTTTGCCACGATCAAGAAAAAAGCCAAGTTTGAATGGACAACAGAGGCGGAGGAAGCCCTTCAGCACGTCAAAGATCATCTTCAGCAGCTGCCTAGGTTGGTCAGTCCCGCCGAGGGGGAAAAATTGTTTGTATACTTGGATGTATCCACTCAAGCTGTGAGTGCCGTCTTGTTGGCTGAAAGAGAATCCGTCCAGATCCCAATATACTTCGTCAGTCACGTGCTCAAGGATGCGGAAAATCGGTATACTCCCGTTGAGAAGTTTGGATTGGCCCTCGTCATGGCCGCAAAAGTTAAGGCCCTATTTCTTGGCGCACGATATACTCGTCTATACCGATCAACCTTTGAAGCAAGCTCGCGAAGATGGAAGCCGCCGGGCGAATGTTAAAATGGGCGGTTGAGCTCAACATGTTTGATATATCATTTGAACCGAGGAAAGCCATTAAGGGGCAAGCCTTGGGCGATTTTATAGTTGAGCTTACTCGGCCAACCATGGAGCCAATATATGATCCAATCAAGGAAGGAAGCATTGGACGCTCATGGTTGATGGATCGTCCACGCTTAATGGATGTGGGGCGAGGAATAATTTGTCAATCTCCCGAAGGGGACAAGTTTGAATATGCATTAAGATTCCAATTTAAAACGTCCAATAACGAAGCCGAATATGATGCACTCTTGGTCGGAATCAAAATGTGCAAGGCGGCTGGAGCTGTAGAGATTGAGGCCAAATCGGACTCTCTCTTAGTTGTTAGCCAGGTCAACGGAGATTTTGAATGCAAAGAAGCATCAATGAGCAAATATATGCGACTGATCAAAGATGAGATTGAGCCATTAAAACGATTTGTCCTCGACCAAGTACCGAGGTCGAAAATCATCAAGCGGATGCTCTCTCGAAATTGGCGGCTCGGGCGAAGGTGATGTGCCAAGAACAGGTTTTTTGGGAAGTCAAACCCAAAAAAGAGCATCGACCAAGAGGAGATTATGTTTCTCGGCCAGGGACTCTGCTGGATGGAGCCGATCATAGAATACAAGAAGACGGGACGATTGCCTTCGGATCCCGTAGAGGCCAAGTATGTGAAGGCCAGAGACAAGTGGTTTGAGCTATGGGACGAGACACTTTACAAGAAGTCGTTCAACCGGCCTCTGCTCAAGTGCGTCACCAGAGAAGATGGTCTGGAAATTCTGAAAGAACTCCATGAAGGAGCTTGTGCTTCTCACATTGGGGGAAGAGCCTTAGGCGAGAGGGCTTTAAGGACGGGGTATTACTTGGCCTACCTTAAAGGAGGATGCCTTAGTATATGCAAAGAAGTGTGACAGCTTGTCGAAGCATGGAAATGTGCATCGAAGCCGTCCAATTATTTGACCCCCATCTTGTTCCTCTCGCCTTTTGCCAAATGGAGCATGGATATCCTAGGTCCTTTCCCTGTGGCCGCTGGGCAAAAGAAGTTTGTGATAGTAGCAGTGGACTATTTCACTAAATGGATAGAAGCCGAAGCCGAAGCCATGCGAGGAATAACAACAAATGACGTCAAGGGCTTTATCTGGAAAAACATTATAACTCGATTTGGCATGCCTCAGTCAATCGTCTTTGATAATGGTCCACAGTTCGAAACGCCTAAGCTGAAAGAATGGCTATCAGAAAGAGAAATCAAAGCTCACTTTGCGGCAGTCGCCCACCCACAAGCCAATGGGCAAGTCGAGTCCTTCAACAAGATTCTATCAAATGGAATCAAGAAGAAGCTGGATAACGCCAAAGGGCAATGGGTTGAAGAACTGCAATTGGTGTTATGGTCCATTAGAACAACTGCTAAGAATTCTACAGGCGAGACGCCTTTCATGCTAGTCTATGGCACTGAAGCCGTCTTGCCCATTGAGGTTGAGGAGCCCACCCTACGAGTCATGTTATACACAGAGGATGCCAACTGGGCCGCATTGCGTACGGCTTTGGACCAAGTCCCAGAAGTCAGGGGCAATGCCTTGCTAAGAATGCAATTGTACAAACTGCGTATGGCTCGGGAGTTTAACAAAAGAGTTGTTAGACGACCGCTAAAGGTGGGGGAACTTGTTCTAAGAAAGATGGAAGCAGTTGGACGAGCTAAAGAGTTGGGTAAGCTAACACCGAATTGGGAAGGACCTTATCTGATTGTCCAGGAGATACGCAGTGGGACTTTTCGTCTACAGGATCTAGATGGACGACCTATTCAGCGTACCTGGAATTCAGACAACTTAAAGAAGTACCACGTCTAGCTCAGATCTTCGTCAGATATATGTATGGTAATTTGTAGTCACTCCAAAGTGCCACGGCACATGTTAGTAAGAAAAGAATTGTATACATGCATCTTGGCTTTCAGCCAAGCAAAATCCATATAATACAATTCCTACTTTCTTATCTCTTTGTTTATTTTCACCAAGTTACTTCACTTTGGGGCATTAAATCAGTTACTCGTCTATAAGTGACAATAACTTGGACAAAATACAAACAATAGCAGAACGTCAAAATTACTCACATTTACGCCGAACATCACTCCCTCAAAGAGACCGGCCAAAAATATAATGCATATATGGCCGTCAAATTGACAAAACCTCTAGTAAGAGTAACGTCAAAGTCACAGAGAGAAAGCTGGCCTGAATTAAGACCTTAGTAAAGGATACTTACTTTCAAAAGCACGGACAGCTAAGTAGTCCAGACCCTAGTAAGGGATCGCTACTTAATGACGAGTGTGGCTCCCTCAAGGAAGCCGGCTAAAACATTCTTTGAACATGCATCTCAAGCTCGTCCATCAACTTCAAGAGCTCGGCCCAAGTCCGCCGCTCTCCTTCTTGGACTTTGGCTCCCCTTCAATATACGATTGAGCTAAGTCCAAGAACGGGGGGATAATAGAGGCCAATAGGACGAGCTAAAGAGAGCAGGTCGTCCAAAAACCAGGAGGACCTAGGCAATAGATGCCCTTGTGATGGTTTGATAGTACAGGACGATCGATAGTAGCTCGAGTAAAACGGCTAGAACGTGGCTCGTCCATAAAGCAAAAATTTAGGGCGTATCTCACTAAATACTTGGGTACATAATGGGACGATTGATAATCGTCCAAGCCTGGGATGGCAATCCTCTCGTTTTGCGTTTGGAAAACCGCCCCAGACGAGTCTCTTTTGGTACTTGGATGCATATGCATTTATCAAATGCTCTAAGTATTGTGGACCGTCCAATAATATCAGGACGAGCCACATTTTTACTTGTGCATTTTGGACAGATCGTCCGATAGTTCAGGTTGAGTTACGATTGTCAAAAGCCAAGCACGCTGCTCTTTCATTAAGCATCTGTGCTGGACGTCCAACGATCATGACGAAGTTAATATTATACTTAGTCAAATTGGAATTCAGAAAGAAAAAAGACAGACAATTGGCAAAAAATTCTCCTTCATATATGATTGATCAAGAATTACAACCTAAGAGCTGAAGAGTTAAAAATACAGCGGAAAACAAGCCAAGAAACATGAAAATAAACCTAAACTTAGGCTTCGTCTTCAGAGCGAGTTTCTTGGTCGTCTTCTGGGGTCTCCACCTCAGCAGCAGCTTCGTCGTCTGACTCCTCAAACTCTGGAGGCTCCTCGGCGCATACCATAGCCCGATGGACGCTCTCTTGATACTCCAGACGACGAATGAAGCTGGGGACCTCAGCCTCCTCAGCTAGCATCCCAAAGGCTTTGACGGCCCAGTCCTTGGCCGTTTCGACGACTTGTTTCAACCCTTCCTTAGCATCGTCGAAGGCCTTGGCCGCCTCCCTTTCCCGAGACGGGCGCTCTTAGCCCTTAGGAGAATATTCTCCCTTCTCGCTCAACGGCGGCAAGGAGAGCAACATCTCTCTCACCCTTCAGATCAGCAGAGACGGCATTAATGATCATCTTCAGACGATCCAGCTCCTTGTACAGATCGTTGATGGTAACAAGATAATTCTTGTTTTCTGATTCAAGGAGGGCTGATCTCTTTTCCAAAGCCTCCAGAGATTGACGATGAAGGGTGTTGGCCATCTCAATGTCATGGATGGCCTTGTCACCTGCCGTTGTAGCCATGTGGACGAGCTTCTTATTATCTTTTCTCAGCTCCCTGGCCCGGTCTTCGATAAGCATGCTGTGAGCAAAAAGTCAGGGCATTGAAAGCAAAACAAGTCATTAGACGAGTTACAAAAACAAAGAACTTTGAACAAGTATTAAACAAAATCGGCAGGAAATTATACCTCAGCAGCAAGCTGGGACATGTAGCCCACATGCCCGGCAGACGCTCCCCTTAACCCTTTGATGTAGGATTCAGGGTAGCACTTGAAGAGCTCCTGCTTAAGCCGATCTTTTTCTCCCTTGGACATTTTGGCAAAAGCAGGAGAAGACTCCTCCTCGTCCGAGTCTAATGTGGGAGGAGCTGAGGGTAGAGCTGGGCCTTTGCCCTTATCTGAAAGAGGGGGAGTCAGTTATCTGGATGGGAAAGACGATGGCTTGTCTATTGGACGGACTCATAGATTGTCCGCCGACCCGCACCGTCCTAACTCTATTTGAGTAAAACGACTCACCAGACGAGATAGATGCTGACCGTACAGCAAGGGGCATCTGGGAGACCAGCTTTGCTACCGAGCCGCTGAAGCCCGGATAGTTTTCGACAGCCGTCTCCTGCCCCGGCACCACCAAAGCCAAGGCTGACTCTGGTCTGACTTCGGCCGAGTCTGGTCTGATGTTGGCCGAGTCAGAAGGCAAAACGTCCAATCCCGACCAACAAGGCGGAACCTTCTCGCACTCCCCCACTCGGAGCAGCAGCAGAAGGTCCCTCCCTAGGAGCTTTATCTTTAGGGGGAAGCATGGTCTTTGCTTCCACTCTAACACTCGGAGTAGCTTTCTCCGTTTTCTTTTTTACAAAGCCCTTGGGCTTTTTGGCTTGCGGCTGGTCCGTGGCCGTGGTAGGCCTCTTCTTGGACGAAGGTGACTTCCCAGGAGGAAGTTTGTTTGTAGGAGCATTTTTCTGCAAGAGAAAAAAAAAAAACAAAAAACAATCAAGTTAAAATAACAGACGTCCGCAGATCACAATCTAAATCAAAGTGCAAACCTTCAGACGAAAATCACCCAAAGAAGGAAGGCGTCTTAAAGTGAACACCTCCCTTCCTTAGGGTCGTCCAAACAAAAATCTGAATACAGACGAAAGCGAGGCAAAGACGGAAAACGTCCAAAAATTGGACAAGCTAACCTCTCAGACGGATATGGTCCCAAGAAGGTAGCCGTCCTAATATGGACGCTCTCCTTTCTCGGGCTATCCTCGTTCAAGGATAGGTACTAAAACTTGGACGAGCCAGAAGGTACTCGTCCAAAGACTGCAAAACCTCCAGACGAGTATGGTCCCAAGAAGGTGGCCGTCCTAATATGGACGCTCTCCTTTCTCGGGCCATCCTCGTCCAAGGATAGGTACTAAAACTTGGACGAGCCAGAAGGTACTCGTCCAAAGACTGCAAAACCTCCAGACGAGTATGGTCCCAAGAAGGTAGCCGTCCTAATATGGACGCCCTCCTTTCTCGGGATATCCTCGTTCAAGAATAGGTACTAAAACTTGGACGAGCCAGACGGTACTCGTCCAAAGACTGCAAAATCTCCAGACGAGTATGGTCCCAAGAAGGTGGACGTCCTAATATGGACGCTCTCCTTTCTCGGGCTATCCTCGTCCAAGGATGGTACTAAAGCTTGGACGAGCCAGACGGTACTCGTCCAAAGACTACAAAACCCCCTAGACGAGTATGGTCCCAAGAAGGTAGCCGTCCTAGTATGGACGCTCTCCTTTCTCGGTTCATCCTCGTCCAGGGATAGGCACAATTTTTTGGACGAGGCGGAATTGTACTCGTCTAGCTACTATGAAAATCTCGGACGGGAATTTCCGAAAGGTGAACGTCCATGCTTGGACGTACTCCCTCTTTGGGTAGTTCTCGTCCAAAGTTTGGATAGCAATTCCAGACGAGTCGAAATGATCCTCGTCCCAAAAAAAAAAAAAAAAAAAAAAATGTCTTACCAGCGTCTCGGCCCTCTTCTCGGCGCTACTCTTGGCGTATTCCTTCCAAAGATTGTCTGTGAATTTAGACATGCTTATGTCTCCCGTCCAAGAAGCCTTGAGACGTGTTCTGGCCGACTCTGTAGCAAAGAGATGAAAAGTTGGTTAGTTTAATGGGTTATGGATGAAGAGTTTTACTTGGGATTTGAATGGATACCTTTATCTTCGGCTAACCGCAGGCCGGCGGCAACCAAGAAGTCGTCATTATAAAACATTTCCTTAAAGGGTATCCAGTTAGCTGGTCCTTTAAAGGATTTTTGGCCGGGCCTGGAGTACTTATTTATTTTGAAGTACTCCACTACCTCCTCGTCATACTTGTCCTCCAGCTCCAACCAAGATTGCTTTCGTCCAGTATTTGTGACGGCTCGATTATAGAAACGATAGCTCTCCGTGGCCGAGTCATTGGCCGCCCTTAGATATATAAAGTCGGCTTTCCATTCATGCATCTTTGACGGTTTGCCCCAGGCTGTTAGAAAGCCAGGACGGTTGCAGATGCTAAGCCATGTTCCATCCACGGCACTAGGAATTTTGGTCGCGTAATGAACGTGGGTAAAAGCATGAAGAGAGAGAGAGCCAAGCCGCGCAACTTGCAGACGGCTATAAACGTCAAGACGTTGTGCCAGGCGTTGGGAGCCAGTTGGTTGTGACCAATGTTGTAATACTGAAGCACTTGCTCTATAAACTCATGAAGGGGAAACCTTAACCCCGCGTCCGGAGCGCCTTATAGACAAAGAAAATGATTTCTAGGAGTGCTCAAAATAGTGGCCTCCTTATTAGGGATGACGAAGGAAAGGCCCGGCATGGGCATATAGTTGGATAAGTAGCCAGGGTCCGGCCCTATTTTTTCTAACCATTTGCGATTGGCTAAAATAAAAGCGGGGTCAGAAAGGGGACCTAATCGTTTTCTAATCTCAGACGAAGTAGTAGAGGCTTCGTCTGACTCATCGGCAGCGGCAGAATCCCTGTTGTTATCGTCTTCACCAGTTTCCTCCATCTCAGTGTCCCGGCCAGAAGGACTGGCTTCAGGGTTTATTTGGGTCTCCTCAAAGCTGCGGCTAGGGGAAAGGGGGTCTCTTATAGGCCCGGCGCTTTGGACCTCCCTCGTCTCATCTGGAACTCGTCCAGTAGATTCCTCCATATCTGAATTGTGTGATGGGATTATTACTCTTCGTCTTAGACGGGCCGTTTGCTTGACGCGCGCCAGATTACCCTGCACAGGTAAAGACTGGGTCGTCTGACTTTCTCGGCCAAAACTATGAAAAAATATGTACTCGGCCAGAAGAGGTCCAACTCTAGAATGTGCCGAAGAAGAAGTATCGGTTCTAGGGTCGAGACAAGCTCTTGGTCGGCTAGGATTGTTTGACGAAGAAGATTCCATTTTATTGCTTTTCTAAGAAAGAATAAAGAATAAAGAAGAAAGAAATGAAACGATACCTGCTAAGAACGTCTGGACGATTCGGTGAAGAATGCTGAAGCTGGACGATCTCCCTCTCTCTCTAGAAAATTCGCAGAGCTTCTCTCTCTAGAAAAATTCGTTCAAGGTGTGAAATGATCAAATGTTTTCACACCAAGTTTATTTATACAGGAGAAAGAAACCTGGGGAGCCGGTCAAAAATGACCGGAGAAAGGGTACAACGGTCGGTTATGACCGGTAAAACCCAGAAAAAGGCGCGTCCTTTCATTCATTTCAACTAAAGCTACCTTGGGTTAAAAAGCCTCAACCGTCAAATGGGCCTAATGAATCTACCTTGGGTAAAAGGGCCTTAACCGTCAGATGGGCCAACAGTAAAAACCCTTTTAGGGGCAAATGTTGTAGCCTAAAATCTACGGTTCCTCTTACGGCACTTGGGCTCATCTGAGCCGTACATGTGTCCCCCCCTGATGAGTAGGGGAAGAAGATCTACCCTTTGGGCTAGGCTCAGTATGGTTAAAAGGTAACTTTTCTGGCCCAAAAGGAAGTCAGAGGCCAGCCCTGTGAGGTGGCTGCATGAGAGTGGTTGATAAACCCTCCCAAATCATGGCTCGCCACGTGTCATGATCCGATTCTTCACCCAATCGAAGCCACTATTCTAGGTCAGATTTTAAGGTTAGCTGTCATCTTCCTATCACTATAAATACCCCTGAAATCAGGAGAAAGATCAATGAATGCAAACAGTGCAAAGTTACTCTGTAAAACTACTCTCTCACTTTCTCTCTCTAGAATTACTTTTCTCTTACAAACACCTGATATCTGACTTAAGCTTCGGAGGGGGAGCCACCACCCAAACCTCCAGGGTGGGTCCCTTTTTGCAGGTTCGGGAACGAAGCTCGAGCTTGGACTTGGTTGATTCGGACATTGTTGCACAAGTCTCCAAAGAAGAACATCTAGGGATACTTGGATTTGCTTCGACAAGAAAAGACCATCTCACGAACCTTGTTGGACAAGGACAAAAAACAATGGGACCCTTGACATCAATTTTTTTTACTAATCATTAATACTACTTCCCTCATTTCTTTTTAAGCTACACACTTTCCTTTTCGATTCGTCTCATTTTAATCTACACACTTTCCTTTTTGATTCGTTTTTTAATCTACACACTATTACTTTTTCTGTTTTTGACAACATGTCACATCTACTTTTTCTTCTTTGTCCACCCAGGTGATCCACTTTTTAATATAATAACCACCTTATGATTTAATTCTCCACATTTTTAATTTCTATCTCACTTTTGGACTGTCTCTTTGGTTCTTCTCCAAAGTAAATTGAGTAAATTAAAAGAATGGGATGAAGTATCTAAGGTTTATTATTATTATTATTATTATTATTATTATTATTATTATTATCATCATCATCATCATCATCATCATCATCATCATCATCATCATCATCATCACCATCATCATCATCATCATCTCATCATCATTATCATTATTATTATTGTTATTATTGTTGTTATCATTATTGTTATCGTTATTGTTATTAATATTATTGTTATTATTAGACAGATTTATACTATAATTACGTGACCTTTTAAATATATGAAATCAATAGGACATTTTTCCATATATGCATATTAAACTTATTATTTGTTAAACTAAAACAATAGGAATTGTCCATATAGTGCTCATTGCTCATTTTGTTGCTCCTCAAAGACGACCAGAGACACCTATTAATATAATATTCTCATCTCACAGCAACCAGTGAGCAGTAATACCTGAGAAACTGGGACTTGAAACATTTTAAACAGAATATGGGTTTTATAAAAGAATATTGTTCACCATGAAAACACAATTCTACAATATAATGCCTTAGCTAGGCCTCTAGAAAGAAAAGTAGAGTAGAAAAGATGGAATCGAGATTGAAGAGGAGATAGGTTGGAAGATAAATGGAGAATGCCAAGGAATAGAGAGGACAATATATCATACCTCCCTATAAGAAGGATAATGTTTTCTATACTACAAAGAACTACTACTATTATTCACCATTGAAAAAACTATTTCCCATCAATTACAACCCAAACAAGTGAAAATTAGAAAACCACTTTTCTTCCTGCCCTATAAAAGAGTGCAAACCATCAAACCACAAAAGGCTCATTCCGAGAATTCGAGGATATAATATAGTAACGCCATGACAAAATGCTTCTGACTTGAGGTAACTCCATGATTAGCAAGGAGAGCCTATTTCTACAGGAAAGTAATTCATGATGAACAAGGAGACCCTAATTCTACTGAAAAGTAATTCAATTGTGCCTAATAGAAGATCTAAAGATCATAACTCTGTCTACCAAACCACCAAAATAGTTCTATGACAAGGTCTACAAGATATCTACAGGTAAAATTACCAAAAGAAACTAGCCCTAAAAACACTGAGAACTAGACTTGGAGGATCAGTACACATGTAGTTGGATTCTCAAAAAGACACGCCAACAAAGCCGCACTTCTCTAATGACTAATGATTGTTCTTAGAAATGTGCAGCTCATTTCATTTGCCACCATGTTTAGCTTTGGAATGAGCTTGCACAGCTTGATCGGAGCCAAATGACCTGCAAAGAAAGTTGGTCATATGTTAGCATTAGGTCAAACAACTGCGGAGATGTGTTAGCCAAATTGGCCAAGGGAGGAAAGTACTGCCTACTTGTTACAAGAACTGCAGGTAAATGATTTGGAGGAAGTCGGCTTGTCAGAACTAGCAGGTCCTTTTCCAGTCTGCTTCACAGGATGTGGCGTAGCGACATGGCCACTGACCTTCTTGCCATCTAATATGCATACACAAGAAAAAGTTAAGATAGCATCATGCAAGTGAAAACTAGTAAATATTCCAACAAAAAGTTGCAGTTTCCTCAAGCTTTTTATCTTCTTTCACAAGGAATACCCAAGATTATCCAAATGCACAAAGATACTTGCAAAAATTCCTTTCAGCTTGTTTTAATAAAGGATTTGAAGGGAAGGAGAGGGATGGGGGCGGGGTGAGAGATCTATTTTCCATTGTTTGGATAAAATTGTGATTGGGTGATAGAAAAAGAGGGAGGGGACTAAAAGTTTTCCTTCGATCAAGTATTGGGAAGATTCACTATTTGATTGAATACAAGGTTATAATACGCAGCATGGAAAAGTATTGCCGGCTAGTCCCCTGCTAAGTAGCTTGTAGAGGCAATACAGGATGCAAAAAGTCATAACTAAATAAAATCAGACTTGCAAAGTGGTTTCCTCCCCCTCCGTTCTTTTATTTTGACAGGCCTCCCCCTCCATTCTCTCATCTTTCTGAATCACCCAAACAAGAGATTTTTTTTTTATCCTTTCTTTTTTTTTATCCTTTCTCCCCATCCTTCATGACTTCCTATCCAGACAAGCTATTATATTCCAGACTTTCAGGGGCCAAACTCATCAGTCCAAAGCAGCATGGAAGTAGGATATCTTTATGGAAACAAGGGGAGCATAAAGCACAGGATAGCAAAAGCATAAGTCAGACACCTTGGACTAAACCAGGCAAAGAGAAGTCTAGCAAATTCTCGAACCATGTCATTATTACCCTTTTCAAACACCCTCTCTCCCCCCATTTTCAAAGATCTGGATATAAAACAGAGCAAAACACATACCAGCTTTCTGTTGTGGAGTAGAAAATTTTGCCTTTTTCTCAGGAACAGGAGTCTTTGATGTGGATTCCCCAGGTCTCTTTTTGGATCGCTCAGGCTGAAGCAGGGTACCATGTAAGTGTCATGTCCAATAATAAGAAGGGCACATTTTAACATTAAGCAAGCAGTAGCATTACCTTCTTTGGTGTCTCCTCAATACTATCCTCGTCACTGTCATCTTCCTCGTCAGTTCCATCATCAGAGCTAGCCATGTCCTGCAACAAAGACCATCAACCAACACATCCTAGACACCATGACTAACCATATAACTTGGCCATATCCCAAAATGGATATGACCCTAATATACAGACCTCTGTAACTGCAGTTTGTTGATGGTAAAAATGCTAACACAGGAAAAAATCTAGAAGCAATGGATGGGACCAATGGGTTTACAATAACAATGACATAAAGGAAGAATTTCAACAAAACATAATATCGCAACTGATATCGCCAAAGTTAAATATTATCTTCTTCTCCATTTTCTTCACTCGTGCATTGTGCTCAATCAACATAGAGGAGAGAACCAACTCTAACCAACACACATGAGTGACAACAAGATGAGGCAGCAAGACAAACAACAATCCACGCAAACAGCATACTTTAAGAAGCTGCAAGTAAGATCATGAATTACTTAATGATAAACAAAACAGAGAACAAGTAGCATATATTATTCACATATACAAAGATATAATCATATAACTAACCATAGCAAAATATGACTTCAAAAACTCAATCCGATTATTAAACAAATTGTTTTTTATTTACATTCAAGCACATACGTAATCAGTATGCGTCATATATTTCCTCACTAAAACCAATAAAGCAGTTGTGGAATAACACAAAAGAGCTCGGCATATAATTCTCATCATAGTTAGCTGCCTCTGTGGAAGATGATTTTTCTACCAAAGACAGGGATCAGTTGGAGACTGGGAGGTATAGCAGGAAAAAGGAACTACACAATACGAAAATGTGGTATTACTCTGTCATTTAGTCATATTTCCCCAGTAAAAACAAAATTTGAAGCAATCAAGTTTCAGCCGGTAACTTGGCCTCCAAAAGGCATAGCAGGTATATACAGTTATTGACACCCTAAAACCAATCTGATCAATTAAGCATAAAATGGACACACTATTTAGAGAAACTTGCAAACTGATAAACAACTAAAAAAAATATATTAGAAGCACCTCATCCTCATCTTCAGCTGAGTCATCATCATCATCGTCCTCGTCTTCATCTTCATCATCCTCGTCGTCATCATCTTTGCTGGGTTCCACAATCTTCACCTTTGACTTACCTTCTGCCTTCTCAGACATCCTACCAGCATCAGCTTTGGAACCAGAAGCCTTCAAGTCTGTTGCTTCAGGCTTTCCTAAAGCAGCAAAAGTTTCAAAGTATAAGCAAAATCTCACATGGAAAAGGTGATAATATTTTTTTACTAGGCAAACTGATGTACATATTACCATTGGTCAAGGCATCAACAGGTACAGGCTCTTCAAGATCATCATCTGCATATTATAGTGAATGTCAGAACACTATGAGATGGAAGGCATAAAAGGTCATACTACAAGTAAATGCTTACCAGATTCCTCCTCATCAGCCACCGTGAATGACAAACAGGTCAAGGAAGAAACAAAAGACATACCAGAATTATCAACAGCTATAATAGCATGAACCATAACGTGTAATTAAATGGAAAAATAAAGAAGCTAGGAAAGGAAGGACAAGAAACTGAAAATCTGATCTTGGAAGCAGTAAAGGATATGAGTTTGAGTTATCAACATTATAACCAGCAAAGTGTACACTTCCTTGTTTCAGATCATGAGACAGTTCAAATTCATCTTCAAATATCAGATCAAGATTTAAATTATGGAGTCTTTCATGGGAAAGCATTCCAATGACGAACTTCTGACCATTCTTCTGAACATATAAACGAATATAATCATTTCCTTTGTCCTTCTTAACCTCTCCAAGACAGGCCTGACAGAAGAACCAAGCAACAAAAGATTATTAGAATTGAAATGTCAGACAGGAATAAGTGGAGCTAAACAAGGATCTACTATTTTACCTGTGAGAGGTGCACAATCTTGCCATCACCAGGTTGCACCTTCAGAGGCCCTCCGTTTTTCACCTCAACGCCTGGATATCAAACAAGTTATACAGTGACTGACGTAATCATTTCACAGCAACAGAACCTGACTTCCTACGCATCAATCATAGCTAACTGAACAAAGATACTTCCTACATTTTTTAATTTCAACATTTAAGTCATTTCAGCAATGTTTTTGGTTTCATAACATAAAACAAATATTAGATGCAGAGTTTTTGCATAATCCTGATTTTCATCCATATGGTTTTACAGCGACACTAGCAAGGGATTCAAGACCAAATGAAGTCTATGGATATAAGTATATAACTGAGGTCCTATTCTCTTAGCTAAGCTAATGCTTATAGTTAACTGGACTTCGTACTCCTCCAAAAAATTTGAACTTCTCTTAGCAGAAATCCGGAAGAATTTCCTTCAAAGTAAAAATGAAGGTGAAAAAGATACTCTTTTAAGTACTCTATCTTCAAATAATTGTCTTGTTTGACTTTCACAATCTCCAATGCACTACTTTGACCATTAATATCTTTAATTACATACTTCCTCTATTTTTTTTGTAATTGCACCAGTTTGAGTTACACTCATAACAATGCACAATTTAGACCATCAATATCTCTAATTATTCAATTGTAAAATTTTAATACATAGATATTTTGAAAGTATAATCAAGATATGTCTAACAAGATCCCACATGACTACACATGACTATATTTTTCCTTACATAAACTTCCTACGTTTCATAATAGATGTATCATATTGACTTTTTACACTATTTAGATATCAACTTTGACCATCTATAATTACTATTTTATAAAGATAAATGTCATTATTTTAATCGTTGATTGGTTAATCTCAATGTATATTTTCAAAATATTATATTTTTATAATTTTAATAATATATAAATAATATAATTAAAGATATTGATGGTCAAAGATGTGCATCGGCAAGTATGCCCAATCAATATGATGCATCTATTAAGAAACAGAGGAAGTATATCACAAAAAAATAGTCAAATAAATATGTGAATAGAGCTCAATCCAAAGAATGCAATTATAAAAATACGGAGGAAGCATTAGTTAAAATTATTGAAGTTGGATATATTCAAATTATACATTAAGATGAAGCTAATCCGAGCTGAGTTGTTGTATTTTGATATTTATACTGGTGAGATTTTACGGTCAAAGATTTGTATGTTTGACCCAACAAGTCAAACACGACATTTACTTGACAATTGAGGGAGTATAACACAGGAATTTACAGAAGATTTAGAATGATGCCTATCATCAACTTGTCCGAGATGGAAAACAAATTAACCGCCAAACCAAGATACTAATAGTTGCTTATGAAGTGTCATAAGTATAAAAATGATTCACAACTTACGTTAGCCACATAGTCCCAACAGCAAAGAAGGCACAATCTAGCTTCTGTTATTCTACAAGTTTAGGGTTCGACAGATGCCCAGTAACAACAGGGACAGATCAACATGCTTGCCAAAGAGAATACAATAATACTCAATTTTGTATACTTCACTACATATCTCTTAATCCCCTACTTTCACATAAGAGCTCCGACACCTTTTAGTTTCTCCATATAAGAAACACTTTACCTAAAACTCCACATGGAAGTACCCTAACCTTCTTCAAAATCAGAAACAAACAAAGGCAAAGAATATGCAAGAGAAGGAATGGAATTGTCTCAACAGTTTAACAGGATAAAGAAAATGATGAAAAGAATTGGTAAAAATCAAGGCCAAAATGAACGATCGTGACAAGTGACCAAGAAGCTTGCTATAGTCCTCTGAGAATTTAACAGCCACTCTTTCCCATGAAACCCCTTTCTACCTCCAAAAGGAGCTAGCATCAATGTTATAGATAGAACACAAGAGATTACACATGAAACTTGACTTTGGGTATCCTTATGGCGCCTGACACTCATGGATAATTTAAGAAAGAATGCCGCTGCAGGAACTGTAAAGTATACCAGCCTGATTGAAAGAAGTAGGGGGTCTTCTAAGGCTTTTGAGGCTTTGCCTCGCGTGTTGGCCATGAGGCGAACAACAAATATATAATACTCAGGTTCGCCAAAGTAAATGCAAGCATGAAATACTTTGGTTAAAGCATAAAGAAACAGAAGTTAAGAAAGGGAAAGTGAAGGGCAAATTCCTCGGCTAAAGCATAACGAAGCAACATAAAGGGAAATGCAGGCCAAATCTTCAGGTACACCATAAATAAAATTTCGGTCAAGCACCATACTTAGTCAATTAGTCATCAGAAACTAATCAACAAAAAGAAGCCGCGAAAATAATCTTCATCCGGCCAAGAGCCCTAAATAGCCAATGTATGTTGACACAATCAACAAATACCAACTAGCAAACATCACCTTAAGATTGTTCATTTCGATACCCGCTTAAAACCCCAAACCCCAACATTAAATATACTATAATCATTGATTTCAGAATGCCTTCAAAATATCATCATCTTCCAGTTTCAAGCTTCCCTAACACTGTAACACAAAACCCCAACCACCGGAAACAAAACACCGCTAAACAGAACACGGATTTCGCATTTTCAACAATTCACAATCGTAAATAACTGGAAAAAAAGGGGAAATGCGTACAAATTCTGCATAATTCCAGTAAATTCTAAACAGAAAAACAAAAACACAAAAAGAAACCCTAATCAAAGTATTTCCACGGAAAGATACACATTGAGTGAAATCGACACGTAATTGGTGGGAAAAAAAGCTTTTGTTAATGTCGCTAAAACCCTATGATGCGAGAATGCGACGCCTAAGAATATTAAGCGAAGAATATATGATCAATTGATGAAATTCAAATGAAAAAAAAAAACGAAAGGGAATGTAAAGATAGAAAGAGATAGAGAGAGATTACCCCAGAATTTCATCATGGTTGAAAAAATTGAAGGACGAACAAGTAGGGCTCTGATGGAGGGAGATGATCGGAATTCGGAGGGGAATGTGTAGGAAATTTGCTGAGTGAAGAACACTGAAGAGACTCCTGACTATGGAGTGAAATTAAATAGCTAGGGTAAAAAAAATGGAAAATGGGTCTAAATAAAATTATCGGTTTTTTCACCATATACCCTCACAATTTTTTTTTTTCACCATATACCCTCGCAAGTTTCCAAATTCACCATATACCCTCCACTTTTCAAAAAATACATCCACTTACCCTTAATGACTAACGGCGTTAACGTCCGTTAGTCATTAACCCCTAATCCCCTCCTAACCCTAATTAACTAACCTAAACCTAAGCCAAATCCAAACCCTAACCCCCTAATCTAATACCCTAACCACCCAACCACCACCCCCTCCCCCACCCCTTACCCCTTCCCCCTCACCACCACCCCCCCCTCCCCGCAGCCTAGCCCCCTCTCCTCCCTTTCTCCGCTCGCCGCGAGCCCCCTCCCCTCCCATTCCCCTACGGTCGCGCACCGCGTCCCTCCGCCGCCCAGACCCAGACGCTCCCCGCACCGTGTCCCTCCGCCGCCCAGATCCAAACGCACCGTGCACCGCGTCCGCCCGCCGCCCGAACCCGACGCACCACGCACGGCGCACCGCGTCCCTCCGCCGCTCGGACCCGGACGCACCGCGTCCCTGCTCTCATGTGGTGTGTTGCTTGCCGAACGCCCGCTCTTATCTTTTTCGAAGGGGCCGCGGCCGGGGGTGGGTTTGCGTGTGGTGTGTGGTGGGATTCGAGGGGTGGTGGAGGGGTTGGGTGGTGGGAGGGCCGTGGATTCGAAGGGGTGGGGGGAGGGGGGCTGCGGGCTAGGGGTGGTGGGAGGAGGGGGTTTGCGTGGGGTGGGGGGTGGGGGAAGGGGGGGCTGCGGGGGTGGGGGGAATGGGTTGGGCTGCATGGGTGGGGTGAAGGAGGGGTGGTGGTTGGGTGGTTAGGGTTAGGGTATTAGTTTAGGGGGTTAGGGTTGGGTTAAGGTTAGGGTTAGAGAAGGTTAGGGTTTAGGGGAGTTAATGAGGGTTAGAAGGTGGGATTAGGGGTAGGGGTGTGCACAAACCGGTCCGGACCGGAATTTGGACCGGACCGGACCGGAGATTCCGGTCCCGGTCCCCGACCGTCCGAATCAAGATTCCGGTCCATCGGTCCGGCCCGGCCCAAACTGGAAAATTCGGTCCGGACGAGTTGGGCCGGAATTTCTATTGTTTTAGTAAAAAAAAAAAATTATATGTTAAAAAAAAAATTAAAAGGTAGAAAGTTAGAAACTTAAAAACCTACTATTTATTCTTTTAGGATTATTGACATTAAAATTATTAATTTTTAATGTATATAATTTATAAATATATTTAAATAAAATAAAAAAGATTTTTTTTTTTAAAAAAAAAAATTCCGGTCCAAGAGGTCCAGGACCGGAAAAATTCCGGTCCGGTCCCGGTCCAGGAAAACCCGGATTCGGTCCACCACAGTCCAGCCGGTTCCGATCCGTCCCGGCCCCGGTCTGACGGTGCACACCCCCTAATTAGGGGGTTAATGACTAACGAACGTTAACGCCGTTAGTCATTAAGGTAAGTGGATGTATTTTTTGAAAAGTGGAGGGTATATGGTGAATTTGGAAACTTGCGAGGGTATACAGTGAAAAAAAAAATTATCAGGGGTATATGGTGAAAAACCGTAAAATTATTTATCTGGTGTGATCTTAAAATGCCTAAGATATCTCTATGCAATAAATGTGCGTTTTAAGACGAATACATAATGTTTCATTTGAGATACAAATGCACTAACCAACTACCTTACCATCTAAAAAAATTTAAAGACAAGATAATATTAAATAGGAAAAATTGACGCTATGGGGCCCAACTATGAGCGGTTTTCTTGAATAGATACCAACTATCAATAATCCAGTGGCAAGCCGAATTATGGGGGACGTTGTCTTTTATTAGACTCAAATGACTTATAACCTGCTAAGGAGGTAAATTGATATTATTTAACTTTATTTGTAATTCCTTAAATCTTCAAACTTTCTCTCCTTCTAACTATCAATCTTCAAACTCCATAACGAATAACGAATGCTTGATTGGAACACCACGTAGCAGCAGAAGAACAAGTGTACGTGGATGGATCCCCTACTCCTCCTCTTCCGCATCCTCGTCGTTGACACTGTAAACACTCTAAAACAGTAAACACCTTCTCCCTCTGCCATTTTGTTATTCTCTCTCTTACTTCAACCACGAAACGCCTCCTCATCAATTCTTTACAATCAACCACAAACACTACCACCACCACCAATCTTCGTTCTTCAATTTTAACTCAAATTCGATAAGTCACTTTCTCTTTCCTCTATACCAATTTCTTCCCTCTTTTTTGTGTTGATTACTCTGTGCAATTTCAATACTTTTGCAAACAATAAACTGGTTGTTGTTTTTCTTAATTTTTAGGTGAGAATTTTGCAAGATGACTGGAATATATTCGGCAAAATACGTAACTTTGGAATTCTAGGTTCTTCTAGGTTTGGTTTATCTGTGCCTTAGGACATTCTAGGTTCACAAATTCTGAACTGGAGTTGATGATTTCGGCCGGAAAACGGGTTGCGATGTCGACAGAAAGACGAAAGTTTTCCTAAATCGGTGGGGCCATTATTATTTCTCTCTCATCATCCCACGCCGCCGGGGATGGCAGTTGCCAATTGTTGTAAGGGAAGACTAGGAGGGGAGTTCATTTGTACGGTTGTTGTGGGTAATCTAACAATATTGCAGCGATGATTGCAGATTATTCATCGCAATGGAAGTGTCATAGATAGAAGGAAGAAAAGCAGGGGAAGAATCATTGTTGTTAATGGCAATAGTAGTAGAAGTTTGAGTGATAGTATGCTGCAACGAGAATAAGTGCAGAACTTATGAGATTTGAAATTAAGGTATGTGGCTTTTGAAGAATTAATTTTAATGGGGGTTGTTTAAAGGTACTTAAATGTTGTTGCCATGGGGTTTTCTGGGTAAAGGATGTACAAGGAGAGGGGTAGAGGAAGAAAAGGGGAAAGCTAGTTTAAGAAAAAGAAACGGGTGAGGGAAGTTTTAAAGTCACGTGACTCATTAACCTGAAGTAGCAGGTTAAGTGACCTGCTAGGCCCAAGCAAAAATGAGTCAGGTAATAGTTCGACCTATCACTGGATTCTTGATAGTTGGGACATATTAAAGAGAACCGCTCATATTTGAGCCCCATAGCGTCAAGTTTTCCTATTAAATAAAGGCAAGATATATTAATACTCGTTAAGCTAATGTATTTTTATTTTTACCATCTAAAAATACTTTTACCAACTACCTTACCATCTATAAAAATTTAAAGACAATATAATATTTTTATTTTTAAAAAATTAAATACAAATGTATATATTAATACTCGTTAAGCTAATGCTAATAATATCATGTCCTCCCTTTCAGTGTTCTTATTAAAAAAAACTCTTCAAATTTTTATAACCTCCGTAATTTAAACTATTATATTTTTTAATTACATTGGTTCTATTCTTACACATTAAACTAAATTTCAAAACAATATTGTATCATATTCATGGTAAGTAAAATAGTAAATAAAGTAATTATATATTTTTATATTGTACTCTCTTTAAGCCGAGGGTTATTTGATTAATAATTCATATTATAATTTACTATGTATAAAATCTAAAAGAAACTGGAAATTAATTTTCCGATCAAAATCCAATGCTTAAAACTCAAATAAATTGAGGTAATAAATAACTCAAATAACCAAATGGCAAATAAAATCTCTACTATATTAGCTAATTTTTTAAAAGTTTATTTGGTATTTGATGGGTTTTAAAATATACCGCAAGTTCACGGTGTCTGTTTAGCAGGAACTGGCAAATACAGGTCGATCCACAGGGAGAGGAGTTCTACAGGTTTATGCTCAATTATCTAACTACTTCAAGAGAGGAAATTGATTGAAGAATTAATAACTAAACTAGAATAAACTATAAAACAAAAAGATGAAAGTTTATCAAATAATTAAAAACCTAGGGCAATCGATCGGTCCACCATGCTTATACCAATTTAATCACTACAATATAGTTCGACAATACTTGGATTGAGGTTCGAATAAATAAAGTATTTCGTTAATCCTTGGTCAGGCATTAACAACTCTTAGATTAACATATGCCAGTACGGTCGCTCAACATAATCAAACCTACCTATTGTAACACGCCTCTAATGAATATGATCTTTCGATTCTAATTCTTATTAGCTAAACATAACTCATGATATTGCGCAATTACATGAATTAAACAAGCATAACAAATCAATAGGAATTATTCTAATTCTATCCAAATAACGAAGAACTTTAAACCACAATAAAAAAGGTATAAACATGGCTTCCCTCTCTAAGCCCTAGAAAAAGTCTACTCACTCATGATAATAATAAACTCAATAAACATAATCAAAGTAAAAGAATTCATTAAATAAAACAAAGTAAAGAGGAATACCGAATGATTGAGGAACAATGAAAACGAAATCAACAATCTCTATAATCTTCAAAGGTAAAAGTTCATACAAACTAGAGAGAGAGAAACTAAGTGTTTAGCCCTAAAAACGTAGAAAATAAGATATTCTAATTGAATATACTAAAAACCTATTTATACTTTTTACAAAACCAGCTAAAAAAAGCAAATAAACCCATCTCGAGAAACCGCCCGGTCGGGCGACGGTGATTGAGGAACTACGACAGAACAGCAAATCCGCCCGGTCGGGCGCGCAAGCGATTTTGGCTCCTTTCTCGCCCGGTTGGCCGGGCGAACAAGTCTCATATGCAGCTGAGTTTTGTGGCTAGCCCGGTCGGGCCAAACCGCCCGGTCGGGCCAAACCGCCCGGTCGACCGGGCGAGAGTGATTTTTCGCTCTTTTTGGTGTAATCTTGTCCGAATCACTTGTGCAATCTCTTGGATCTTCTATGGGCTATATGTGGTCCGTTGGACTTCCGTTCCGCAACTCAAATGAGGGTGCTAAACGCTTAATCTGCACAAAAAACATCTAACACACGGAAACAAGTCCAAACATATCAAATCACACATAAACGAGCTCAAATGAGCTCAAACCGGCACTCAAAGCTAGGGGAATTGGGTTAAATACTCTATATAAAATAGACTTATCAAAATCCCCCAAGCTAACCTTTTGCTTGTCCCTAAGCAAAACCACACAAATGAGTTACAAGATATAGTTGTTTCACCCCATAGAAAATGCAGTTCGAAAGTATTAGCAGACTCAAAAATCAATCAAGATGGCATGCATCATCATCAATCCTTTATATCAAGCCAACGACCAATCACCGAGAAAGACAATCAAGCAAGGTCACTGCGCATATCATGCAAATGCTAAGATGGTGCTCACAAGGGGGAATACTCTTCTTTCATTTTTGTGGCAGGCAAAAGATTTGCCCGATCACTCTCCATTCCCACCATATGTCCCGTCCCAACTCACTACTCTCGTGTGCTTAGAAGGTAACATAATGACACTCAACCTAGTTCAGTCGACTCAGAAATGACACTTACTCATTAACTTTGGTCCATTGACTCACTTTCAATTCAATAATGCAACACATAAAGATCAGGAGGACTTTTAATGGTTGTAATGGGGCTGAGGCTAAGGGTATGGAATAATTTGGGAATGTGGTGGATAAACCAAGCATGGAGGAGCATAGACTAGCAAAACCAGGTCAATGAGACCTTCATAACTTCACTCACTTATCTTCAAAATATCACAACATTTACTTTCTCAACTCAATCATTATTTTCACTTCCTTTGAACTTGTTTTGCTTTTCAAACAACACTTTATTCAAAAATTCCAAACTTTTTGTTCTTTTTCATTCCTCTTTTCTTTATTTTTTTTCTTTCTTTTGGATTTGTTGTTGTTGAACATTCTTTCTTGCTTTTTCCCAAACACAAAGTAATAAGCTGATCATATACCCATAACGAACTAACTCCAACTAGCACACGCCACAACATACATAACTATCAAGACAACCCAATCACTCAACTAATACTCCCCCAAGCTAGGCTTGGGACAAGAATCAAATAAGGCTAAGGGGCTTGTAATGACGGTTAGAAATCAAAACAGTCAGAAAGGCTTCAGCGGGGATAGAAATGGAATAATGTAATCAATTACAACTCTGGAGCTAGGAATTATGAAAAGAATGCCTCCATCATGCCAATCATGTATGCACATCAAATTTTCAAAGAGTACAGAATCAAAATCAAGATCAATGTCATAACTGAGGAACTAATCACACAATAAAGAGGAAGACTGGATGAAAGATAGGCATCCATGACTCAAGAAAACTCACAGTCTAACCAACTTAGCTCCACAATCAATGCAAGCGCCACAAGTATCATGCAATCAAGGGTCATGGAAGATTGAAAATCAACTCAAGACTAACAAATACTCACGCCAACTATCATAGATTAAGAGTCCAAAAAGTCGTTCAAAAATTTTTGGGGCACAGGGAAACAAACATGCAACTCATAAGGCATGTCAAGCTCGTATTTTTGGTATTTTTTTTCAGTAATATTTGGTTTTTTTTTTAAAATCAAAGAAACTAAACTAACTACACTACAAAACAGTAAAAAGAGAGGGGTGTACTTACAGAAATCCTCCCCCAAGCTGAACTCGGCAATGGCCTCATTGCAGCTAGAGGGAAAGAGAGGACTCACGCGTCATCATCAGACATATCGGCAGTAAAACCGCCACCGGTAGTACCTGCAGCACCAAAAGCAGTATGGCCAGAAGTACCATCCCTAGCATGGTCAGTTGGGTCAAGGACCTGTGGTGTGTACCATGAAGGGTGGGTTGCATCATGGGCAACAAGCCCTTGGTGAAAATAGCCATGGTAGATAGGGTACAGGGCATGGCGCATGTCGGACTCCACGGTAATCAACCGTGTGTCCAATGAAGTCAGGTGAGTCTGGATGGTAGCCTGACCAAGCTCAAGGCGGCCCATCTGTGAGGTAAGGGACTGCTGTCCCTGCTCGAGGCGGGTAAGGACCGCTATCATAGGATCTATAGGTGCGGAGGAGGAGGAGGCTTCCCCAACGGGCTGCCTGTGGTAGGTCCGCAGAGGTCGCCGAGCAATGGGCTCTTGACCCCGCATAGGAAGGAGGTACGACCCCAAACCGGAGTTCTAGGCGGGTCCGAGCGAGGGTCGGGAGAAGGATAGAATCCTTCTTAGCAATGAACCACCTAAATTTATTCGCAGACTGGGTGGTTATCCATTTAGCATTGGTCATATAATCAATGCCAATCTCAGCGGGACCAGCTACAACATTGCTAATGTCAGGAGTATAACCAAAATGAGCGAAGAATAGCGGTAATGAGGCCACCTAAAATAATAGGTTGCCCCCTAACACTACCATCATCAAACAAGGCATGCAAATTGGTGGCGATCCGCTTGGTGACACAAACAGATAAGGAAGGCACAAAGAGTAATCAAACTACGAAAACAGATAACTACCCATCAAAAAGATCTCCTGTTTTTGACAGGAGTGGGGCTCAGCACGCCCAAAAAGTGTGAATCCCAAAAATCGCTGTAAATAGCGAAGGCTGGGAAAATGGAGATGGTCTGCAGTTGGGTGTTAACATCCTCATCACCTGTGAATGCGGTCCACAAAGTATTAATTCGAACAGTGGGAGGGGGGCGATGATCATCAGTAACAGGGAGGCCAAAAATAGCAGCTAATTGGCCTAATGTGAGTTCTCGATCCTCATTCATGAGGCGAAAACGGAGAACTTGATTTTTATTCCCTACTTTTAATGAGCTCAAGAATTCAAGTGTAAGATGCCTATATGTCCAGAAAAACATGCCAAACATTGTGCCCAATCCCAATTTCTCAAATAGCGTCTTGGTTTCACCATATATACCCAAAGCATGCAAAGAATTGGTATCAACAAAACGGGTGGGGATGATATTCCGAAATTTCAACTTTTCAAATCTTTGTTTTTGCTCTAGGGATTTGAAAATTACCTGTGGGAATGTCGGATCTGGTGGAATTGGAGTGCTTGATTCCCCTCTTGAGCTTTGCTTCCTCTTGCTTGGCCTTGACATGGTAAATTTTTTTTTTTTTGAAGATTTTTAGGAGTGAGTGAATTGAAGTGAGATGATGGAGATTTTATGGGAGAAAGATGAAGAAAAGTGTTGGGAGATGAAGAAAATTGAAGGAGAAGATGGAATTTGTGAATGGTGAAAGGTAGGAGGGAGAGGATGAAGAAAAGTGAAAGAAGATGAAAGAAGTGGAGTGAAGGAAGAAAGGCTCGACGGATTTAACAAGGGGGAAAAAAACGCTGATTCGGGGTATTCGCCCGGTCGGGCTGGCTCGCCCGGTCGACCGGGCGAATTTTTTTTTTCACTTTTTCTTCGCAGCGCTGGCATAGGTAGGCAGTTGAGAGGATTCAGCGGCCCGGTCGGGCGAATTCACCCGGTCGACCGGGCGAAATTCATTTCTTTGGCATTCTAAAGGCATTTCGCCCGGTTGGCCGGGCGAAAGAGACCTCAAAATAGCTTGCGCGCCCGGTCGGGCGGACTTGCCCGGTGGACCGGGCGAAAATCACGTCTCCCTTTTTTGTTCCCCTTGAAACTTGGCTAGGCGCCCTGTCTGGCAAACTCGCCCGGTCGGGCAAGTTAAGAGGCCCGGTGCGGCGAATTCGCTCGGTTGACCGGGCGAATCAATTTCAAGCTTATTTTTCCGTCAAATTTGTCCCATGTTATGATATTGACCCCCTGCACACACTAAGCTCGTCCAAATATCAGTACACTCTCTCTCACCTCTCTAAAAAAAATAAGAAGAGCATTCTAAACTAGTAAAGAAAAAGAAAAGTAAAGACGGGTTGCCTCCCGCAAAGCGCTGGTTTAGAAAGGTCCCGCACGACCATAGTACCTCAAATTTCAAAGTGAGGGAGCATCGAAGTAGATAACCTCTACTTGGCCTATGAAGACGCCCTCATGGTACAGTTTCAAACGCTGACCATTCACTTTAAACTTCGTCCCCTCTGCATTGGCCACTTCAACGGCTCCATGTGGCTTCACATCAGCGACAACAAAAGGTCCAGACCACTTTGACTTAAGCTTTCCAGGAAAAAGCCTTAGTCTAGAGTTGTATAATAGAACCTTGTCACCAACATGAAACTCGCGCTTCTCAATCATCTTGTCATGAAACCTCTTTGTGCGCTCCTTGTAAAGCTTGTGGTTCTCATATGCTTCTAGTCGAAGTTCATCGAGCTCATTCAATCGAAGAAGTCTTGCCTCACTGCCGCACCTCTAAATCCGAGGTTAATTTCTTTGATGCCCAAGCCGAGAGATACTCCATTTCAACGGGTAAATGACAAGCTTTGCCATAGACCAACCGATATGGGGTGGTGCGAGAGGTGTCTTAAAAGCGATTCGCGGTGCCCACAAAGTGTCATCCAACTTTTGTGACCAATCTTTCCTTGACACAGTTGACTACCTTCTCTAAGATGCGCTTGATCTGACGATTGGAGACTTCAACTTGGCCACTAGTCTGAGGGTGATATGTCAAGCCAACCTTATGAGTAACTCCATATTTCTTCCGTAAAGCTTTGAAGGTTCTATGATGAAAATGAGACCCCCCCATCACTGATCAAGACTCTCGGGACTCCGAAGCGAGGAAAAATAATCTTCTTGAAGAGCTTCATGACCACCTTAGAATTATTAGTAGGGGAAGCCACAACTTCAACCCACTTAGTCACATATTCCACAGCTATCAATATGTACCTGTTCCCACAAGAAGAAGAGAAAGGTCTCATGAAATCAATACCCCACACATCAAAGGGCTCAATCTCCAAAATTTCCATCTGTGGCATCTCCTGTCTCTTTGAAATATTGCCCGTTCTTTGACACTCATTGCAAGAAAGGCAAAAGGCACGAGCATCTTTGAATATAGTGGGCCAGTAGAACCCACTCTGGAGAACTCTATAAGCCGTGGCCTGTGAGCCGAGATGCCCACTACAAGGCTTACTATGACAGTGTTGTAGGATTCCAGCTATCTCCCACTACACCGTCTGAACAAGCCATCTGAACACTTCTTGTATAGAAGTGGGTCTTCCCAATAGTAATGCTTAGCATCATGATAAAACTTCTTGCGTTGTTGGTAAGTTAAATCTGGAGGATGAGAACCACCAACACAATAGTTAGCAAAATCAACATACCATGGGGATTGAATGGACACAGCAAAAAGATGATCATCAGGAAAAGAATCATCTATGGGACCATCAGCACTTGACTCAAATCTCAATCTGGAGAGATGATCTGCAACGACATTCTCAGCACCCTTCTTGTCACGGATCTCCAAATCAAACTCTTGTAGTAAGAGTATCCAACGAATAACTCGTGGCTTGGCTTTCTTCTTAGCCAATATGTAACAACCCATAATTTTGCTCCTAGTTTTTTCGCAAAAGTTTCCCCTAAAACTATTATTTTCTCTAAATTAATTATTTTTATTTTATAATTTTGGGAGCCGAATTATTATTTTTATTTTTATGGCATGTTAATGTGTTTATTTCATTTATATTTATAATATAATTTATTAGAATTATTTTCATTATTAAGTATTTTCAAAGTTTAGGCGCGATTCAGGAATTTATCGTTTTATAGCGTAACGGGCTTTCGGAGCATGGATCATTGTCGAATTGGGCCGAAAGTTTTTGTGGGTGTTGGGCTTGGGGCAGCCGGCCAAGTGAAGGATTTAGGAGAGCCTTCTCCTTTCTTTTCTCTTTTGTTTTCCTTAAGACTCTTTGATGCCTTATAACTCCCATAACCCCCCCCTTAATGATTTCCTTTAATTAAACCCCATTAAACCTCTTAATTCACTTCAAATTCTGATTATAAAATCAGAACTCTTGGCTGCCATTCTCCAATATTTTCGGCCATCATCATCATCTTCATTCTCTCAAATTTTCTTCATTTCTACTCTTTGTTAATTGTTCGTGAATTGTTTTTGTGACTTTTTCCTTATACTTGGTGCTTGGGATTTGAAGAATAAGAGGGTCACACGCCTATTATGGGGATTTCCAAAAGTTTTCAGCTCGCCTCCGACGATCCAGGTACCTAGTTGTTATCTTAGAATCATAGTGATTAGAGTAGTATTCGGTATTAGATTAATACGCTAGGAATTATCTAAAATACTTTTTGAATGAAATTTTTGACGTAATCTGACATGAACATACGTGACATATGCTATGTGAATACTTTGGAGAGAAAAATAATTTTTGCATGATTTTTAATATTTATTTGATTTAATTGGTATTTTGTGCGTTTTTGGCTAAATTTCATAATAATTATTGAACGACTGTTAAAATTGATGAAATAATTTTTTTTGGATCATGTTACATGCGTATAATGTATTCCATGACTTAGAATAATTTTTTCATACTGTTTACTATTTTATTTAATTGATATATCTGTTTTTGTAATTTATATTCTGTCAGTATATAATTCATGAAAACTATTTGTATAGGCATAAAAATTAATTTCTTTGAATAATATGTATTCCGTGAGTTGTTACATGTTATGTAAATTTTTGGTAATTTTTCGGCGTCTTTTTATATTTTTAATTATTATTATGGCTTATTTGAGGAATCTGTATATTAACTGTTAAAAATACTTTTAGAGTCCGAAAATTATAAATAAAAATTATACCATGTCAGTAGGGCCATTAGGGTCGTATGATAATTTTTGTATGATTTTACTGCTCGAATTTGTTAGTTTCATAATTATTATGGTGTTTTTGTGATAAAATTTAGGATACACTTTTAAATTGTTTGAGGGCTTGTAATTCAGAAATAATTCATATTTTAATATATTCTGGGTTGCTGATTTTAAGTAGTATACAGTATGTATCATTGGGTAACCACATGTTTAAGTTTGATTTATGTAAGAAAATGATTAATTGTTATTACTCTTTTAATGAATATGATTTAGGGTTAATTGGTGATGTATTTTTGATTGAGTTGTGGTTGCTGTAAAAACCAGTATATTGTCATTGATGATGTTTGGGAATATTCAAATGTTATTGTGAGATTTATTTGTTGAATATTTTAAAAGTGATTTATTTTGAGGAAGTATGAAGAACTGTTTGATGAACTGTGGGTATAAGGTCGGGTGGCATCCCCTTTTTGATGAATATTTTTGATAAATGATACTTAGATTGTGTGCATGATTGTATTTTGAGATAAGAATATCCGGTGGGATAGATGTAGTCCCCGGTTAAGAACATGTCAACCACCTGGTTTGCGAACTAGGGGTACACCTGGGTTAATTGTTGTCGTCCGAGAGGTCAGGGAGTTCTGCGTGTTTTACCCTGCATCGGGAGTTTGGCCATTCTTAGACACAGGCAGTGGGGAACGTAAGCCCATAGACTGACCTGGAGATTGCGATCTGACAAACCTTAGGAAGTGATTTGCGAATCACTGGCGTTCGGTTTCTGACTCAATAACTTGTTGTATTTTTTGTGATTTATTATTATTATTTATATATATTAAAATTATGTCACTCACTATATCATGTTTACTTATTGTTAATGATCTCTTGATTTATCTATGAGCTTTATGATTTCTATGTGCATGCTATTGATGTAATGATTGCATGTTATTCCTTTCTTAATAATCTACTCCTGAATTGTACTTTGATTGCTATTGTTCTGGGAGAACTGCTAGTTACTCCCCACTGACTGTGGAAATATTTAATATAATCTTGCGAGATGGAAATGAATGCTAGGCTTGTGACTTGCTTGGGCTAGCCAGTGTGAGAGTTGGTTGTGAGAAGAAGCTTCTAGTTTTGTTTTTGGTAGATGAGATTTATGAGGATCATAGACAGTCTTACTTTTGGATAGCTTTCAAGGACATCTAGCTTTATTTAAGTTTATTTTGGGAGACTTGCATGTCTCATGGTATTTGGATTTGATGATAAGATACAATTTGGGATATTTCTTTTATTTCTGAATTATGATGTTTACTCGGAGATTTATTCCCTTTTTAAGCTATGAAATTTTGAGTTGCTATCTTATTTATTGTTTTAGAGTAGCATAACCGTCCCGACGTTATTTCTGCTAACGTCATTTTAGTATTCCTTGATTTGATATTGTTAGTATCTTAGTAGTAGAAGGACGGGGTGTTACACAATATATACTTCAGTGCAACATGATCGGTGTGGACAATCACTTTCGAACCTATGAGGTAGGTTCGAAACTTGTCAAGAGCATAGACAATGGCCAATAACTCCTTCTCTGTAGTAGCATAGTTGACCTGAGCTTCATCCAATGTCTTGCTGGCATAGTAAATAGCATGGAGGATCTTGTTCTTCCGTTGGCCAAGTACAGCACCAACTGCATAATCACTAGCATCACACATGATCTCGAAGGGGACACTCCAATCTGGAGGTTGTATGATAGGGGCAGTGATCAATGCTTCATTAATCATGTCAAAAGACTCCACACAAGCATCAGTAAAATCAAAGGTGGCATCCTTGAGCAACAATTGAGTAAGGGGTTTCGCGATTTTAGAAAAATCTTTTATGAATCTGTGATAGAACCCTGCATGACCCTTAAAACTCCTCACTCCTTTAACATTCACAGGAGGAGGAAGTTTCTCAATCACCTTAATTTTTTGCCCGGTCAACTTGGATGCCACGTTCAGAAACAAGATGACCAAGTACCACTCCCTCATTGACCATGAAGTGACACTTTTCCCAGTTTAAGACCAAATTAACATCAGTACAACGTCTAAGTACTCTAGAAAGATTATGCAAACACACATCAAAGTCAGACCCATAGACATTGAAATCATCCATAAATACCTCCATGATATTCTCAATGAAATTAGAAAAGATGGCCATCATACATCTTTGAAATGTGGCAGGGGCGTTACACAAACCAAATGGCATTCGGCGGTAAGCAAAAGTGCCATAAGGACATGTGAACGTCGTCTTCTCCTGATCTTCTGGGTGAATGGGAATCTGAAAGAAACCTGAATATCCATCCAAATAACAGAAAAAGCTATGTTTTGCTAATCTTTCTAACATCTGGTCAATAAAAGGGAGGGGGAAGTGATCTTTCAAGGTGGCTATGTTTAATCTGCGATAGTCAATACACATTTGCCAACTTTACATGTTGATGCAGTAGGAATTAGTTCATCCCTATCATTCATAATAACAGTAGTCCCCCCCTTTTTAGGAACAACTTGAACCGGACTCACCCACTTAGAATCTGAGATGGGGTAGATGGTGCCCGCGTCAAGTAGTTTCATTATTTCCTTCTTCACTACCTCTTGCATATTAGGATTCAAACGTCTTTGGAGTTTAGTACTGACAATCACAGGGCATTCCTCATTATCATCAAGAAATGCATATTTGAGGTGAGAAGGTAAAGGTTTAAGTTCTAACTTCTTTACCTGTAGCTCAGAAGTAGAGCAATTAGTCTCCATTACCTTACATTCGACTGCCTCAACAGTATTAAGGCCATCCAGTTCAAGAATTTTCTCCAATGGATCATTTGACAGAAATTGGTGATAATCACCTCCAGGAATCCCTTCCAGGACATCAATCCTGCAGCATGTGTGCTCAAGCATAGGAGACTTAATAGCATTGGTTAGTTTAAAAGTGATAGTATCATCACCAACACTTAAAGTCAGAGAGCCAGATTTAACATCAATAACAGCACCGGTAGTACACAAGAAAGGCCTACCCAAAATAATGGGGATCTGACTATCCTCCTCCATATCTAGCACTACAAAATCTACAGGAATATAGAATTTCCCAACCCTGACAGGAACATCCTCTAAAATACCCAAAGGATATTTCACAGAACGATCTGTCATCTGTAAAGTAATATGAGTGCACTTCAAAACTCCCAAGTTCAGTTTATTACAGATAGATAAAGGCATAACAGATACACTAGCTCCTAGATCACATAAAGCCTTATCTATAAACAATGCACCTACATAACAGGGGATGGAAAAACTACCAGGATCCTTTAATTTTGGAGGGATTTTATTTTGCAAAACAACACTACACTCTTCAGTTAGAGCAACTCTATCGAGACCACCAAAATCCTTTTTCTTAGTAATCATGTCTTTTAAAAACTTGGCATAAACATGCACTTGGGAAATTAAATCAGTGAACGGGACTGTTACCTCAAGATTCTTGACCATAGACATGAACTTACCAAGCTGTTGATCAACCTTGGATTTTTGCATCCTGTGAGGGAAAGGTAGTGATGGTGTAGGAGAATCAGTAACCTTCTCCTTTTGCTTCTTTGCTTCATCTACTTTACCTTGCTCAATTTCGGCTTTTGAGCTATCTTCACCTTCATTTTCATCCACTACATCATTGTTGTGCGGAGGTGGCGAATCATCGGTAGGCATAGGAGGAGCATCATCTGCGTCAGCTTCTAAGAGTGACAACATTAGCGATCTCTTTGGGAATTGGTTGCCCCAGTAAATGACACAGTTGCCTCTGTGCATTATTTCCGGCCACCTGAGCAAGTTGAGTCTCCAAGTGTTTGGTAGTGTTCTTCAACTCCTTGATGCTCTCCTCATGATTTTTCTGCATAGAAACCATCATTTTCATTAGATCAGACATAGTAGGCTCTTGAGAGCTGGCATTCTGAGAAGTTTGCTGCTGATAGCCTTGATGTGAAGGCCTAATGAAACCAGGAGGGGGGTTCTGAGGAGCCCCTTGATAATATTGTTGTCTAGCAGCATGTGGTGGTGGGTTTTTATGAGGTGGTTGGTAGGATGTTTGCGGCATAGGTTGAGGGGTCTGAACATTATTGTTTTTGTAGGAAAAATTAGGATGATCTCTCCAACCTGGGTTGTAAGTGTTAGAGTAGGGGTTGTGTGGAGGTCTCTGCTGAAAAGCATTTGCATGCTCCATCTGATTCAGATCAGGTTGACTGTAGCAACAATCATGACCAAAGTGGCCTTGAACACCACACACTTCACAAAAGGAAGAAGTAATAGGAGCCATGGAAGACATCGCATTAATACTCATAGGAGGAGTACTAGACTGCGAAGATTTCAGTGAGTCCATCTTCATGCTCAACTGGGCTACTTGTGAAGACAACAAGGCATATGCATCAGCATCCAACTTTTTCTTTGTAATAGTCCTGGAAGAACTATGATCATTTGCTGCTAAGTTGGCTAGAAAATTATACCCTTCATCCACCTCCTTATCTAAGAAGACTCCCCCTGCAGATGAATCAATTGTACTCTTGATATGGGGTTGTAGACCATTGTAGAATGCCTGAGTGATGAACCACTTGTCTAGATTGTGGTGTGGGCATTCTCTCTGCAGATCCTTAAACCTATTTCATGCTTCCTTCAATGTCTCATTAGGTTCTTGTTGGAAGGTAGCAAACTTGTGTCTGATTTCTGCAGTCTTAGTAGGAGGGTAGTATTCTTTCAGGAATGCTTCAGAAATAGCACTCCATTCAGTTGTTGTGACATCATTGAGCCATTTTTTAGCTTTGTCTT
>CANSZD010002583.1:0-35000 GCA_947648045.1 Beta corolliflora | reverse complement strand
AACCCTTGTCACTGGCGTCTGTCTCAACAATTTTAGGTAGGTCGGGGTTTGCTAAACTAAGGCAAGGGATTTCTAAGACACGAGTTTTTATAGTCTTAACGGCTGGGTATGGAGATCGGACCAAGGCGGTGGGTTTTTCTTTAGTCTATCATGGAGAGGTTTCGCAATTACGAGAGATTTGGATAAAAGTCTAAGACATAGTTTAAACTACCAAGAAACCTCTGTAGTTGAGTTTTGTCCAAGATTTTATCAGGAAACTTACTAGTGAATTGGAGAGACCTATCAATAGGGGTAATAGTGCCACATGACACAATCTGGCCTAGGAATCTAATTTCGGTTTGAAATAAGGAAATCTTTTTCTTTGAAATAACAAGACCATTCTTTTTAATTAGATAGAAAAAAGTTTTGAGGTTTTTAAAGTCTTGATCAATCGTGCTTGAGTAAACTAGCACGTCATCAATGTAAACAATGCAAAAGTCTGAATAGGGGTTGAAGATATCGTTCATAATCCTCTGGTATTCAGAGGGAGCATTCTTAAGGCCGAAAGGCATAACATTCCATTCGTATTGGCCAAAAGGAACAGTAAAGGCCGTTTTATAACGATGTTGTGGCTTGATCTGTATTTGCCAGAAACCTGACTTCATATCGAATTTTGAGAAGATATAGGCATGGTGTAATTTTTGCATTAGATCTTTTTTATTGGGTATTGGGTAACGGATCCAACGAAGGGCATCGTTAAGAGGCTTGTAATTTATGACTAGCCTAGGCGTGCCACGTTGATCTCGGAGGCTTTATTGACGTAAAATGCCGCACAGCTCCAAGGGGAACGGGATTTGGAAATTAAGCCTTTGCTTTCGAGAAATCTAATTTCTTCTCGACAATGGCGTTCTAAGTCAGCATTCATTTGGGTCGGTCGAGCTTTGGTTGGGATATTTTTTTCATCAAAATCAGGCTCATAAGGTAAGTCGACCATGTGTTGCTTTCTATTCCAGAAGGCATTGGGCAGCTCAGAGCATACTTCGCTTTCGAGGAGGTTTTGGAAGTCAGCTATCTGAGTTTTTAGAATACTACTTTGTAATTGTTCCTCAATTTTTTGTAAATGGATTCTCTGTTTTAGATCATGCACGTCACTCTGTTTTTGATTGATAAGAGAGTTTATCTCACTGTTATAAATGGAGCTTGCCTTTATAATGTTGAGATTTCTAGTCTTGGGTTTTTCTAAGAAAAGGAAGTCAAGCTTTTTATTTTTAGTTTTGAAGGATATTCCATCATAATTGACACTGTAAGGAGTTATGAGATTTATGAAGGGTGTTCCCAAGATTACTGAATGGTGCATATTTGTAACGAGGACAAAATGGCTTTTTAGAGAGAGGCCTTGATTCAAAATGTTGGCATCTGTTTTTCCCTCTATATGCATTTTGGTGTTGTTGGCAGAACTAAGTCTTTCCAAGGTTTTTTGGTGAAAGCGTTTTGGGACGAGACTGGATTTAATGCAATTTAAATCTGCTCCGGTATCGAACAAAGCTATAATATTGATTTTGAAGTCACTGGAGAACTCAAGTGTGATTTTTATGTAATACTTCCTAGAACTGATTTCTTTTAAAACAAAAAAGAAATCATCCGGGACTTTTGGGATATCGTCGGGATCACTTTCCCTTTGGGGATATACGGGGCTATATGAGAAGACAAAAGCCGAATAATGGGTGAGTCTTGTTGTTGCTTGGTCTTAAGGTCTTTTATATCGGTTTTAATGGATTTAACTTCAGCTGAAGGTCTCGTATGGTTCTTTACGGCTTCTTTCTAGAGCTTCTCTTCTCTAAAATGGAAGTGAGGTTGTAAGGTTCGGTGCTTGAAGAAGGGTTAAGGTCCTTTTCTTTAGGATTTTCTTCGAGGGTTTTACGAAGACGTTCAAGGTATTGTTTTTGAAGAGCAGGATTATCAATGTCCTAGATAACATCTAATATGAGGTTTTGTTCAATGGTGAGGACATTTAGGGTAGAATCCTCATCATTATTCGAAGAGGAGGAATCTATATCATCATCACGAGGGCCATAATTCTCGGTGAATTATCGGTTTCCTCATCGAGAAGACTCTATGAAAAGAGTGAAATTTTTCCTAGAGTTTCATCATCTAGGTCGAGGTTTTGGATTTTATTAGACACTCTACAAAATCTAGCCGTGTGACCTTTTTTGCCACACTTAAAACAGGTTATGTTTTTAAGGTCAGGTTTTGTAGTGGTCTGTTGGTGTTTCCTATGGGGCTTCCATTTTATTTTGTTCAAATGGTTTTCTATGGAAGACTTTCTCAACCTTCTTATAGAACCTTCGTGCTCTATAGGGCTTTTGGTAATGGGTTGTTTTGTTACGGTTCCCTTTACAAGTGCTAGTCCCGAGGGGAAGAGACATCAAATTGTTGACAGGAAGGAACCTAATTCCTTTTTAGTCTCTTTTAACTCTCTTTTTAGGTGTTTTTGGAGCTTCAAATCTTGACATATTTGAAGGCCTTGTTTAGAGGTCACACTAACCAATTCACCATAGGTTAGCCTATCGTAAGGGATAATATGTTCGCCAAAATCCTCACGGATTCGGTTTCTGACCTTTTCCCCTAATATGGTTGGAAGACCGAGCTAGGAATTTTTCTTTCCAAAAGGGTTGATTAGAATCTTCTCTAAGCATAACCCCGGTTAGGAAAGTATTTTTGTACCCCTTGGAAATCACTAAGTTTTTTGCATCTTAGGTTAGACAAAAGATCGGCATTTTTGTCCCCGAGATGGGAGGAATCTCCAATGAAGTGAAGTGATAAGGTAAATATGAGGGTTGAGACGAGAATCTTGAATTGGCTCTCCATTTAGGTTAAGTATGGGAACCCCATCTTCGGTTGTGCGAATTGCATTCAAGATGTCTAGTCTTTGTTCTTTGGTGAGATAGAAATCCCACCATCCTTTAAGTTGGCCGAGAGAACCTACGCAATAAGGAGCTCATGGCCGTTTTTATCGATATACCGGATTGGGTTTTGTAAGCATTTGAAGCCATCGTCATTTCTTTGCAAAGGTTTAAAATGCAGTGTTCACTCATGCCGTCTATATTCCATTCATAGATAGAGGAGGCATTATATTTTGGTTGAACGATTGTGTTAGGCTGGCCACCTATTTGAGATTCATTAGTCCTAATTGGAATAATATCAAGAGGATCAGAATTTTGCCAAACAAGTTTAGCTAATTTAGGTGTTTTAGGGCTAGTTTCTGGATCAGTGTTGTCACTTAAATCTAGGACACAAGCAGTGTTATTCTAGACCGTTTCTTCCTCAATTATTTTTGAAGTAGAAGGTTCAACCCTGCTAATTTGGTCTTTAATAGCTTGAAGAAATTCAGTCTTTGAAGTTGTAACTTCGTTTTGAGCTTTTTGCGAAATCTGATAAGGTTTAAAAATCGGATTTCGGAGGCTTTTCTCTAATGGAGTGGAGACTAAACTTGTCTCTGTTTTAAGGCTTTGTTTCTCAATTCTAGAAAGTTGCTTTCCTAGAGTGTTAAGACTAATATTAGTGAAATTGTTTTGCAGAACAATATTCTTGAGGTTTGTTGAGGCTTCTTCCTGAGGTATCTTAAGAGGGAAGGCCTCTACTTTGTGCTCACCTACGTTAAAGGAAATCTGTCGTAAAGGAGGATGGTCACTGTGAACTGTGCCATTCGGAGTTTCCCAGACAGGTGTCCTTCTATTGGTATTGATAGGTTCTATGGTTTTAAAGGGGTAATCAATGTTGTTGTCAGGGGTATAGAGTTCGAACCAATCAAAGAAAAGAATATGGGTTTTATGTTGTTTAACAAAGTTGTAATAGCTTTCTTGGATTTTTTTACGTATTTAAAGAAAGTGTTTGAAGAACCATGTTCGCTTCGAGAGGTTATGTGGTGCATAAAAGTCTTTATGAACCAAGTCTTTATTGATCTCAAAATCCTTTTCAAGGACGTTAAGCTCATTGTTTATATTCTCAGTTATATATATATATGTATATACATATATATATATGTATATACATATATATATATGTATATACATATATATATATATATATGTATATACATATATATATATGTATATACATATATATATATTTAATCTAAATATTACTCAATAATAAGTTAATACTTTTATTACAGAACTAGGGGTGATAACGAGCCGAACCGAGACCGAACTTAACTAGGCTCGGCTCTGCTCGAAAATATATCTAATAGGGCTCGGCTAGAGCTCGAAGCTCGTCGAGCTTGAAATATTAGGCTCAGCTCGAGCTCGAGTCTAAAACACTTATAGCTCGGCTCGAGTTCGTTGGGCTCGAAATTCACATTCAATTAAAGCAAGTCCAAGGTCAAATTTTAGGAAGCCAAAACATTTAATTGTTTATGGCCCAATAACCAAACTTGCATAGCCCAAATAACTTGTAAGCCAGCGGTAAGTAAAGCCAAACTCAAGTATCTCTTTTATAGAGCATTACCACACACCCTCATCATATTAGAGCGATGTGGGATAGCTGAAACTTCAGCTTGATGTTCAAGCTCTCAAAGTTCTCCTTTTATAACAGTTCACATACACACCCTCGTCATTTGTTTTCGATGTGGGACACGCTGAACTACAGCTTACTAAATCAATAAATTCACATTCATGATTCAACTACAGCTTATATCCAAACATTACAAATGCACGCTGAGCATTACACGATAGTTTCCTAACCTATGTTTGTTATTGCCTTGTTTCTTTTTTTCATTCTTTTGGAAGGTTTTTTTTTTTTTTTTTTACTTTTTTTAGGTGTTTTTCTAGTTTATCAACTTGGATTCCTAGTGTAGTCTTAGAGCTAAGACTACTATTTTTCCCCCCATAGTTATTAATTATTTTAACTTATATTAAACATTAATGAAATAATTTTAGGAATTTAAAAATTGTCGAGCCTGTTCGCGAGCTTTTGAGCCGAGCTTAAGGTAGCTCAGGCTCGACTCGTTTAGGTCTCGAGCCGATCCCGAACTCGAGCCGAGTTTTGACCGAGTTTGACCGAGCCGAACTCGAACAGTTTACGAGCCACCCTGACTTATTAGCAAACCTATACAGAACAAAAACATACACATCTCAAAAATTTAAAAAAAAAATATAAATAAAACACGTAAAAACTAGTGGTGATAACAAGTCAAGCGTATTCATGAACAGTTTGAGCTCGACTAGTTCAAACATTGGATCAAAACTTGACTGGTCAAACTTCAAGCTTGAATCAACTTACACGAACACGAGCCGAGCCGATCAGAGTTCGGGCTCGGCTCGACCAATAAGCAGCCCTATGTACATGTTTTTACTAAGGAGAGGAGTGTGATGTGTGCGGTATAGCAAAAGTGATGAATTAGGGTGTAAAAGTTGTGTTTTTGTATTTCTGTGCTCCAATGTATATATACAACAAAAGTCAACTCAATAATGTAAAAGCTATTGGGCCTAAACATAAGTCTACATGGGTTTATCACAACATAAATATACATAGGCTTAACACCCTCCTCAAGTTGGAGCGTGGAGATTATGAACGCCCAACTTGCTAAGAAGATAGTCAAATTGCCGATAACCAAGGGCTTTGGTGAAAATATCGGCGAGTTGCTTATGTGTGGAGACATGACGAGGCGAAAGCAGACCATCGGTAATGGCATCTCGAACATAATGACAGTCAACTTCAATATGCTTGGTGCGCTCGTGGAACACGGGATTTTGAGCAATATGAAGCGCAGATTGACTGTCACAAAACAAAGGTCTAGGAGACTAAATAGACACACCCAAACTAAGAAGCAAGGCCTTCAACCATGTCAACTAAGCAGTAATAGCAGCCATAGATCTGTATTCAGCCTCGGCGGAAGAACGAGAGACAATGTGTTGTTTCTTAGTTTTCCAAGAGACAGGAGAAGTACCAAGAAACACGAGCCAACCAGAGAGAAACCGCCGAGTCAAAGGGCAACTAGCCCAATCAGAGTCACACCATCTTGTCAAATGCAATGGACCAGAAGAACTGAGAAGAATACCTTGGCTCGGCGCCCCTTTTAAATAGCGAACGACCCGCAAAGCTGCTTGCCAATGTTCATGACGAGGATAGTTCATGAATTGAGATAAAATGTGAATTGCATAAGCAAGATCAGGACGGGTAAAGGACAAGTAGATGAGACGACCCACAAGACCTCGATACTGATCCGGTTGAGAAAGCACATCCCCAGTAGCAAGCCCCAAATGATGATTATGTTCATAGGGGGAGGAAGCGGGACGAGCCTCAGTAGGCTGCCTCGAAATGATGTCCAGGGCATACTTGCGCTGAGAAAGATAAAAGCCGTCAGGACTCCGGGCAACTTCAACGCCAAGAAAATATTTCAGACGCCCAAGATCCTTCATGTGAAAACAATCTCCCAAATACGTCTTGAAAATTGTGAGGGCAGTAGAACATCTTCCAGAAATAATAAGATCATCAACATAAATAAGGACATGAAGGCGAACAGTACCACGATGGTAAGTAAACAAGGAATAGTCAGAGTAAGAACGAGTAAAGCCATACTGAAGCAAAGCGGAAGCCAGCTTAGCAAACCAACAACGAGGGGCCTGGCGGAGTCCATAAAGAGACTTTTTAAGGCGACAGACATGAGCAGGATTACTATCAGAGAAACCATGGGGAGGTTTCATATACACCTCCTCATCCAAATCACCATGGAGAAAGGCATTGTGAATGTCCATTTGATGAACGTCCCAATTGTTAACTGCAGTAAATGCAAGAAAAACCCGAACGGTAACCATTTTAGCCACATGTCCAAATGTTTCATGATAATCCAACCCCTCCACCTGATGATTTCCAAGGACCACAAGACGAGCTTTTAAACGTTCCACTGTGCCATATGCATTACATTTGATTTTGTAAACCCATTTACATCCAAGAGCTTTCTTTTCGGGGGGGAAGAGAAGCCATGTCCCATGTACCATTGGCCTCCAGAGCTCGAATTTCATTGGTCATGGCGTCACGCCACCCCCATGTCTCATAGCCTCGGCGAAAGTACGTGGCTCGATCTCTGCATCCACGTCAGCAAGAAAAAGGCGATATGCCACAAAAAAATTATCACAAGTCACATAGTGATTAAGAGGATACGATGTACCTGGAGAAGCTGATGGAGGCAAGCCACAGTCGGGGGACTCATAGTGGTATGTGCAACATAATCATGCATCCAAGAAGGGGGATGCTTAACTCGCAAGCCACGGCCCAAGGCCTCAACGGAATCAGCAGGGGAGTCCAACCCAGACTCGGCCACGGACGAAGAAGGAAGAGCGGGCTGGGGCTCGTAGGTGGAGACACGAGCCCAAATTCTGTGGGAATGATGGGCTGCCCCATGTACGAAAAAAAATCATCATCGCTAACAAGAGAAGTAGGAGGTGACATAGGACGAAGAAGAGATGATGAAGAGGGAATAGAATGTTGAGAAGCAAAAGGAAACTCATTTTCAACAAACTGAACATCCCTTGACACAAAGATTTCCTTGGTTTGCAAATCATACAATTTCCATCCTTTTTGAGTATTATTATAACCAAGAAAAACACATCTCCGACTTCGAGATGCAAACTTATCCCCTCGTGTCTTTTGATTATAAGTGAAACACAAACAACCAAACACTTTTAATTCATCAAAATCCGGTTCCTTCCCAAACAATATCTCATAAGGTGTTTTGTACTTCAACAAACGAGAGGGAGTGCGGTTAATCAAATAAATAGCACTTAAGACACATTCTCCCCAAAAATGAACATGAAGGTTAGCTTGAAACATTAAGGCCCGACTCACTTTTAAAATATGTTGATGTTTCCTCTCCACTCTCCCATTTTGTTGGGGGGGTTCTGTAATACCCCGAATTTTAATCTCGTTTTATTAGCTACTAATTATGTTTATTAGTATAATTACGTCCTAAAATTTTTCGAAATTATTCTGATGAAGGTTATTTTCTAAAATAAGTATAATTACTTTAATGATATTTATTATGATAAATGATTTTATTTACAATATAGTTTATGACTTTAATAGTTAGATAAAAATCAAAGCTAAAACACTTGAAAATAGCAAAGTTCTGACATTCAAAGAAAATAAGAAAGAAATAGGAATGAAGAAAACTGATGTTTAGCTTCTCCAAACCAACCGACCAACCACCCCCCGCTACTCCCTCTTTAATTCCCTACTCTAAGCTTCCCTACGGTGAACCACCAACCTCCATCATCCCACCTCCATTAATATCTCCAAATTTCTTTCTATAAATGCTCAGTAATTGAGCTTTGAAATCTCACAACAACAACAAAAATCACAAAAGCTTCTCCTCTCTCTCTCTCTCTCTCTCTTCCCTTTTGCTGCTGCTGCCGTGTCCTCTCGCCGGATTCCCAGCCCACCGGAGTTCGACGAACACCAACCCAACTCTTTTCTCTCTCTCGTCCTCCCTTCCTCTTGCGCCTGCTTCCTGCGGTTGTTTCTTCTTGCTTGTTGTTGGTCCGCTCCCGCTTTTCGCCGCTCAGGAGCTTCGAGGACTGCCACCTCCCCCGCGTTGCTCGAGCTCCGGTCACCCTCCCCTGTGTTCGTCCCCTTCGCCAACAGAAGCGAGGGTACTACTACCCCCCCTTTTTCCAAATCAACTTTTCTACTACGTGAAATTGCATAATTTTAAAGCTTATAATTGGTAAATTCCGAAATTTAAGGTTAATATAATTACTTGATGTTATGGTTGATTGTCGATGTGTTCCATTCCCTACTTGTTTGGATATTGGGATTTAAGTATTGGATTGAAATGCATCGGTTCTCGGTTGAATTAACCTTAATTGATGAATAATTATTCTTTTGATGTTGTTGGGTTCCTTGAATTTATGAACGAATAATAGTAATTTTGATTATGAATTGTGAAGGTTTAGTGTGGTATGTGATGTTGAATGTGGTTTGGAGGTTCAAATTGAATAATGTTGTGTTTGATTATTGTTGGGGTTGTCGTTGTTTATGTTGAGGGTGCAGTGAGTATCAATTAAGATTTTAGTCATTACGAAGCTTAATTTCATATTTGAATTAAAGATAATAGTAATGTTATATATAGAGTTAAATTATAAATCTATGATACGTTATTAATTCATTGATGCGTCAAAGTATTGGATGAGTGAATCTCACATTAACGTTGTGAATAGAATTCTTTTAACTTACTATAGCGAGATGAATCTTGTTCTTATGAATGACGAGTTATGAATTATATACTAAGGAATGATTCGTTTGGTGTTGTGTCTATTTGGAATATAACGAGAAGTTCTCTAATTACCATTGTTCAACTTACTAGAGTTAGCTTGATATATGTCATTTAATTAATTCTAATTGAAGAATGTGAGTAATATGGTTGGAAGTAATTATAATCGGTCTATGAAGGTTTTACATATAACCCTGTGAGAGAACTATCACCAAATTACCTTATCATTATAGCTTAAGTAGTTGGAGATGATTGTGGACTTAAGCAATGGATTAGTTAGTATGTGATGTGGAGATGTCTTAGTTTATATAATGATCTGTTTAGACTCTTAAGAGTAAATTACTACGAGTTTCTAATCAAGTATTCTTACTCACGGGTTGACAAAGCAATAAGGTATTAAGGTATAAGTAGTCTAACGATATACCCATTGAATGACTCTTAAACGATTTAAGATACGAAAATACTGCTATGTTTCTGCTATGCTTCTGATATGTTTATGTTGTTATTTTTAGAAGTACTTTAAGTTATGAGACATGCTTATGATTACTTTCCATGATTAATGTTATGTTTCGTATATGGATTGCGGGAAATGAAATATTGTATGATGGTTATGATGATACGATGCTATGAAATGATTATGAATCTGAAGTGATAAATGAACTCAAGTGACGGTTGTGTTTATGAAATGAGTTATTAAAACCACTATGAATGGATTGAGATTATGAATGGATTGAGATTATGATGGATGAAATATGTTCACACTGGATTGAACAATGATGACGTAATTGTATACGTGATTTATGTGATGACGTGAATTAAAAGATGTTAATCACGTAAAGTGAAATGTCGGAGGGAAATGATGAACGAGGTTGCCCAGTATGAGTGGTTCAGGCCCCTACAGGTTCTCTCGTGGTTACTATGCTTGATTTTTACATTACTTGTCTTCCTTCTATCTTGTTGTGATCCAAGTAGAAGGGGTGTGCACACTAGGGACTCTCGTTATTATGGCCATTATGTTATCCGTAGGTGGTTACATGGGATTGACCCCGGCCTACAATGTTGAAGTAAGTGGTTACGGGGATTGACCCATTACTGCGGCGTTCTCTTTCCTCTCCTTAAATAATCGGATTAATTAAGATTAATTATGTAATTAATCATTGTATATATATCTACATGTGAACGTATGGATTATGTGAATATTGCTATGCTGTTGTGATATGGTTATGAATGATGTGAACATGTATTGATTACGTGAGAATCGTAGACACCAAAGCATGTTTTAAGAATGTTTTATGGGTTAGTACTCAGCGTTGTGCTGATGTGTATGTCAATGTTTTGTTTTGTCACTACCGTGGCTCGTCACTTGGTGGGTGGCGGTGTTACAATAGTTTCGGGTTGAAGTTACGGAGCATCTGTTCCAAGATAGAAGCGATTACGTGCTACGATCTCGGCTACGATTGTTTTATGTTTTCCTTTGAGGCGAGGACGTTCCATGTTGTAATAGTTTAATAATTAATTGATTTAGTTTCATTTCTAGTTCTAGTTGAGCAATAGTGCTCCTGATTTTCTTTAGCTGGTACTCCGCGAAAGCGTTGAGTTTGGGATTTGGTATATATATTTTATTGCAACAGGTTTTCAAACATTTTTCCCATTATGGGCTGTCCAATTTACAAAGGAGACTCTACCGAAATTTCCAGAAAATATTAATTTATTATTAAAGTATTTCTTTTAAAAAGGGACTAAATGTCCATGTAAGTTAGTGAATAATGTAGCCTTGTATTTTCCCTTAGCGGAAAGTACGGCGGTAACGCGCCGGCTAAGCTAAGGCCTTCCGCTGCGAAAGTTGGGGTAATTAATTTAATAAGGATGTGCGAAAGCTGGGGTGTTACAGGTTCCCCACATAAGAAGTTTGGAACACGATACCATTTTCTTGAAAATAAGTATGCATGCATTGAAAGTCAGTCCCATTGTCACTATGAACACATTTAACATCAGCAGCAAATTGTCGTTTAATAAGAGCCAAAAAGGAACAAAAAGCAGAATGCACTTCAGTTTTAGATTGCAATAAAATATAAATACACCCAAACTCCACGAGTATAATATTCTACAAAAGAAAGAAAATATTGTGCACCACACGTAGACAGAGTACGATATGGACCCCACAAGTCACAATGAATCAGTTCAAATTTGCTACTAGCTTTACTGCTACTAAGAGGACAACTAAGACGATGTTGTTTAGCTTGAGGACAAACTTCACACACCTTGTTCAAATTATGACTACTAGAACTATCTCTAAGAGCTCGGATCATTTTGATGACACGATCAGATGTATGACCCATCCTGCGATGCCACAAATCAAACTCATCTTTCTCTGGTACTTGAACAGCATGCACAGCAGGAATACCACGATAGAAGTAGAGTCCACCCCTGCGCTCACCGGCTCCAATCAGGCTCCCCGAACATCGGTCCTGCATAACACAGAGTGAATCAGTGAATCGAACAACACACTTGTTATCATCAATTAACTGAGGAACAGACAATAAATAGCAGGCGAGCCGTGGAATAAAGATAACGTTGTGGAGAATAAGTCCACCAGGAAGTAAGGCTCGCCCTCGCTTGGCACCAACAAGTTCTGCACCATCAGGTAGAGTAATATGGCTGCTAACATCAACATAATCATGCAAACACTCCAAGTTACCAGTGACATGGTTAGATGCACCCGTGTCTACAATCCAAGATAAACAAAAATTTTTACCCATCATGCGTTCAGTTTTCTGCTCATTAAGGAGATTCATCAAGAACTGCACCTGTTCTTGGGTCAAATTGTTGAGAGGAGTACCCCCTGCCCCACGCCCACTAGAAGACGTGGCCTCGTCATCACCACCGCCAACTGCATTCAAGTGGATTTGCTTCCCCTTGTCTTTCGGCCCACCTGCAACACGTGAGTCACTCACAAACTCACCCGCACCACCTTTGTCTTTGGACCCGAGCCCACCGCGCATCTCACCTCTAGCCATACCAACACCTTTGCCGCTGCCACCATACTTCTCGTGCCACCAAGAGGGAACACCGTGGATTTTGAAGCACGTGGTCTCATCATGACCCGTCTTTTTACAGTGTTTACAGCTCAACTGAGCTCTCTCGGCACGGTATTCGGGCCTCGTTCACACTGCAAATATGTTCACATCCCCACGTGATTCGAGTCTAGTGCGAGCCACACTTCGCACTCTTTCTTCCTGAGCAAAAGCTTGATAAGCTCGGTCAATATCCGTGAAGGATGCTTTGCGACAACAAGTTAGACCGAACTCCACCAAGATCCTCATGATCAACCCCAAGTAAACATTGATGAAAAATTTCATCTTCTCGGTCCTTTGCATATTTCCCGGCAACGTCGCAAGTGCACTTGCCGCACTCACAGTCGTGCAAGGGCTTCAATCGAGCAAACTCGTCATAGAGACTCATCAATTTCGAGTAATAATCCTCCAAAGGCTGGTCTTTGGCTTGCTTGCAGTCAACAATGGCTGCTCTGATTTGTTGAAGCCGAGGTCCGTTTGACATGCAAAACCTCTTCTCCAAGTAAATCCACAATCATCTTGCCTCTTCATGATATGGAACTGAAGCAGCAATTTTTGGTTCAATACTTCTCATTATCCATGACACAATCATGGAATTCACTGTCACCCAGTCCAACAATTTCTTCGCTTCGATCAGCTTCGTCTCCGATCCATCCAAGAACACAAACTTTCTGCGTGCTTTCAACGACAAGGTAATCGCGCTTGCCCACGAAACATAATTAGTTCCGTTCATGATCACGTGTGTGATCAGATTTCCAGGCTGATCTCCCGAACTCAAGAAATACGGGGAAGTGGTGTCACCACCCGCAACCACAATCTTCTTTTCTTCTTCTCCCATAGTCGTTCACAATTCGCTCAGCCAAGGTTGATTATCAGGCTGTGAAGCGCCGACAATCAGCTCTGTAAAATTCGAAATTCTTCGCTTATGGGCGAAGAGGTTTGAAAGGGTTGACGAGCGCTTTACCACCGCTCTGATACCATGATGAATTAGGGTGTAAAAGTTGTGTTTTTGTATTTTTGTGCTCCAATATATATATACAACAAAAGACAACTCAATAATGTAAAAGCTATTGGGCCTAAACATAAGTGTACATGGGCTTATCACAACATAAATATATACGGGCTTAACAAAAAGCCTCCCAGTCCATCCCAATTCCCAGTCGTTTTCTCTCTCTTGAGTCTCTTCCTTGTCATTTGTCAGACGTGGTGGTGGACTTTGTCACAAAATGGATCTACACCTCCTCATCCCTTCTTGGACCTCTGTAAGTTTTACCCCAAATTTCAACCTTACCATTTGTTTGTGACACATAAATTTTGATCTAATGTTATAATTTCGATGGAGATTTTAGGTGGGTTTATTGCTCTCATATTTTGGTTACTTGGCCATTTTTGGGTCTCTTCTACCTGGCAAGATTGTTTCTGGCGTCACTTTAGCCGATGGCACTCGCCTCCATTATCGCTGCAACGGTTATTTTTTTTTCTTCTTATTTGGTTTTTTCTATGACATTTGTTTTTTTCAGTGTTTAGTAATTATTAAATTATTGTTGTTGTTTTTAGGCCTGTTATCACTTACTTTGTTGGTTTTGCTTCTTGGGGGTGGAGTTGCTGCTGGATTTGTATCACCCACAGTATGTAGTCTCTTTTGATTTTGGCATTTTCAATTTTAATATTCAATTTTTAGTGGAATTTATTGAACTGTTAAACTTGTGTATATTGGAGATTATTTTCTGCACGAGAGCTCCATGATTGTGGTTTTATTGCTCAGTTCATAATCCAGATCCCGCCTCGACCCGATTTGTGATTTTTTTTGCTGTATCTGTTGTCATGAAAAAATTTAGTGTATAAGGCCTTGTTTGGTTGAGCTTTTTTGGGAGCCTAGAAACGGATTCAGTAATCTGAATCCATTTCTGATTTCTCCTTGTTTGGTTTGGGTTGTAGGTTAACCATTACCCTTACTTGAGGGTAACCCAAACCCCCAAAATGTTACCCTCCAAAATTAGAGGAGTAACAAAATCCTTTCCATTCCCTTACAAGTGATGTCTTTCCATTGTTGAACCAAACACCCAATAAAAGAAACAATTATTGTTACCATTCCTCCCCTCTACTTGATTCCATTCCCTTTCCATTCCTCTATTTGAACCAAATGCCCCCTAAGAAGGTATAGTCATGTTAATGTAATGAGTGTGCAAATCATAGAACGGCAACAATGAAGACTAGCTTTTAGCCTGTGTGAGTGTGTCTGTATTAATAGTTGCTTGTTTTGTTGCGTAGTTTCGTTTTGGGTTGCATGTTGTAACTAGACTTATATGCTTAAATGCAGGCAATTGCAGACAGAGGACTTGAGCTTTTATCCATGACTTTCATTTTCAGTTTTGTTGTAAGTGCTGCCTTTCATTTCACAAACTAAAATTTGGTTGAAGGCTTCCATATGTGTGCACTTATATATATATATATATATATATATATATATATTTCGTCATGCTAATCCTTAAATTTATTACTTATATATTATAATTATATATTTCAGGTAACTTTGTTACTCTACATTGTGGGCAGCACTTCGCGTGACCAAGGTTCATCACTGAAGCCCCATGTCTCTGGAAATTTGATTCATGACTGGTACTTGAGATAGACAACTCAAATTGCACCTTGGGGTTCTGTATGCTGCATGTTTCTGTACCATCACTACGAAGGAAATTATAAATTTTTAAATCTGATGTTGCGAATACAGTAAATAGGATGGATGATAGTAAAAGCATACCCTTAAGAGTCATGTACACAAATTTCTCTCTTATATTAAGCTGTGTTAGATAATATAGTGATAGAATGCAATAGCTGACATTGTTCCGTAAAATCCTAATAGGCATATATTTCCTGCAACAGGAATTGCTGTGTTTTGGTTTTGTTATAGACCGGCCAAAAATCTTAAACTGATACTTCATGTTATCACCCCTTCATCTGCATTCAGCACCTAATACAAGTTATCTTTGCATCATCACACCTAGCTCTTTGTTTCAAAAATTTATGCTTTTAAGGCCCACAATCCAAAAGTCATTCTCGGATTCTCGGGTCATCATTTAGAAAATAGTGCTGGAGTTATTGTCTACTTATATTTGGTGTTCTTAACCAGCCGAGTACTATGAGGAGTTATTGACGTTGCATTTTTCCTATTGTAAAGTTTTCTTTGAGCGCATTACTCTCTTAGTCCTTTTGAGTTGGAGGATGAGACATATAATGAAGGAGCGATAAGAATCCAAGATTTTTAGACATGAATAATATTCTTGGCAACTCAAAGAAGAAGATTCTTTATGAAGGTATATAAAGTTGCAAGAGCCATATGTGGGAAATCTCAAGCGAGACTCTCCCAAGAAAAGATTTTATGATCAATTATACATGAAAATAATTGGTCAATGAAGACTAGAGATGGGGTTATTGCTAAACTAGAGCGATGAATACGAGCAAATATGGAGTGGAAGTTTAGTAATGGGAGTTAGTCAATAAAGGATGTAGTAACATCGAAAGATGAGGAGTTGCCCATTAGTGAGTGTTTAAAGTACCTTGGGTTGATCTTACAAGGGAATGGATACATTGAATTAAGATGTTACTCATAGGATAGAATCAAGGTGGCTCAAGTGGAGAGGACCAAACGATATTTTGTGTGGCCGTAGTGTATCTCTAAGGTTAAAAGAAAAATTCTATAGGGCAACTATTATACCTGTTTTATTATATGGGGATAAGAGTGGGACACTAGTGAAAGATTATATTAGGAAGATGGGAGTAGTAGAGATATGTATGCTGAGATGGATGTGTAGGAACACCTTAAGTAGTAGAATTAGAAACATGTGAAATGCTGATATTAGAGTTTTTAGAATCAGTAGTTGGACGCCAATTCACCAAATATGACTTGAATAGTGGGCTTTAGAAATAATATGAAGAAAATAGGTTTGCGGGAGCATATAGTACTTGAATTTGTGTGGATGACCAATAGAGATAAGATCTTGACTCATGCGGCCGAGGCCTGACTTTATCGGGATCAAGTGGGGGTGGTGTTATGAATTTTATTAGATGATTATTGACTTTTAAAAAATTATTCTTTGACATTGAAGATCAGTGATAGCCTGATATTTTGGTTTTGAGAACTGTTCCCTAGGTGTTTATCGTGATGCCACAGATGGAGGCATTTTCCTTGAGATTTGTTACCAAAAGGCCTAAGATGCATTCTTTCGTCCACCATAATAACCTTTGTTACCAAAATCCATCCTTTTTATTATTCTTTTCCTTGTTAATTTAGAGAAGTTTAGCTCATTGATGAAAGTGGAAGAAGCCATTATTTTGTCAACATAATTTGACAGTTCGTATTCGTAATAGAATATATGTTAGTGAAATGATGCATCAGCATCAACATCACCTAATCTCTTAGAGAGGTTCTTACCTTTGGTGGGGTAAAGGGGTCGAACATAATGCAACCTTATTCTTGCAATTATAAGGAGGATGTCTATAGACCCTTGATGTGAAAGTGATAACGGTATATTACATCACAACAAATATGAAGGTTAGATGGTTTGATGAGCCATGTTTATTTAGTCCACTATAATCCAAAGCCAAAAAAAAACGATGAATATATTGGCTCCTTATGAATGGGAAAGAAATTTGCGCCCTCAAATGCACCATCGCCTCACGCGTTGCATCTTGGGTTTGGGGACTCTTTGGAGTGCCTTGAGTGCTTGAAATTAAGACTGATATTTCTCAGCATAGACTATGATTTTACTTTTCAACCATGAAGTGTCTTATGAGTCCTTTTTTAATTATCTATTTGATCATAAGTTTTGGTCCACTTATTCTTGCTATTGGGCTTTCTGGTCTCTAATAGGTGGCTTGGGATACAGCTGAATCCTCATTTTATGGGCATTGATCTCAAGTATGTCTTTTTCAGTCTCTTGAAATACTCTTTGTGGATTAAGTTATAGTATTTGCAATTGGTACATTTGTAATAAAATTCACTTCTTACAAACTCTTTGACATGTTAGGCAACCCTGACTCTTGGTGTGGGGCATTGTTTTCTCTGGTTTGATCTATGGTTTGTGACCAAAAAACTTGCACACCTGAAAAATATTGGATATGTTTTCATCATCTTGTCCACTCTTTAATTATTATTTGACTTTCAAACTTACTATCTTGAATTTTTGGAAAACGATTCACTTTTATGTTTGCTTTCTTTTGCTTCCACCTGCTCTTTATATATATATATATATATATATATATATATATATATATATATATATATATATATATATATATATATATATATATATATTGTATAAGCCTTAATGTGTGCAACTTCTTTAACAAAAGTCAATTAGAATTATGTCATGCCTTGCCAAAACATGGAGAGATGAGGTGTGTGCTGCAATTGACACCTGAATTCATATACAGACTAGTGATCGTGCATTTAGCATCTTTGCTGAAATAAACATGTTTCATGCCTTAGCATTCTGTTTGCAGATTCTTTTTTGTGAGAGCTGGAATGTTGGGATGGTTACTTATTAATCTTTCACTTTTGGCTAAAAGTATCCAAGATGGCCGCTTTGATCGTTCGATGGTTCTATACCAGTTATTTTGCTCTGTAATACCCTTTTCTGAACCTCTTGCTGAGACTGTTGCTATTTTCACTGGATAGGGGTGCTAATCCCGTTGTCTCATATGTTCTTTCAGTTTTACATACTGGACTACTTCTTTTATGAAGAATACATGACCTCCACGTAAGTGCATCTTCTTCTCATAATGCAGTTCTAATGTAACGTTTGAGCCCTAGATGCTATTGGCTTGTGATAATTTAGTCTTTTGAATTTAAGAGGTGGATGAATGGATGATTATTTTTACTTTCTACTCTCTCCACCCCCCTCCGCTGGGGTTGGGAAATGGGGTTTCTATGTCTAAATTTTCCTTTTTGATCGAGAAACTACAATCTTCAACAACATCTTGGGAAGTTGAACCCAATTTTTTATCCTAATTATGCTAAGACTATTATTCCTAAATGGCTATCAGTGGTTTCTTTATCATTTCATCCTAAAGGCTGATTGAAAAGCAAAAGAGAGTAATCTTTTTGCTTATATAAGCTTACCTCAGTGTTTGATGTGTAATACAACTGAGAAGTGGGGTAGTGGTTCAAGAGCTCCTCACGGGACTTTTTAATCTGGATATCCACCTGAATTAAAAGGTCAAATATCTGAAAAAGTTGGATTTATAAAATATCGACCTAGAAATCCAGGTTTCCGGATATCAGAAATATTAGATTGGATATTCGATTCTTAATCAGAAAATAAAAACTTTTTTCTATTGGATAACAATGAAATTGATTAATGTATAATTGTATAGGAACTCAATATTATCTACAACATGTGTAGTCTTGAGAGAAGACTTGCCTAGTCTTGTTTACCTTTTCCCTTAATTTTTTTTTTACAATATGTAATACTACCTCCGTTCCTATTTAATCTACACGGTTTGCTTTTCACTAGAACCACAGTATAAGTGAAACCATAGGAGAGAGAGGAGAGGATTTATGAAAAGTAGGGAGTAAGAAGTGCAAAAAGTAAATTAAAAAATAGAGGAGAGAAAATAATGGGGTAGGTGTGGGGTTTTAAGTGGGTTAATATATTTGGTGAGGGACCACATCGGGGACAAAAGTGGGGAATTATGATTGTGCATTTTACCTTATATAGATAAAGCAACAGTGTAACCATTAAAAAGGAACGGCCTGAAAAGGAAAGTGTGTAGATTAAAAAGGAACGGTTGTAATAGATTAATACTGAAGCAAATGTAATGGAATCTGTTGATAGCACAATAATAACAGGGGGATGCAAGAGAAATAGAGAGGTAAGAGAGAGTTTTTGATTGATTAAAAGAGGAAAATTCCCCAGCACAGAACTAAGAAAGCATTCGAGTGGCTTCCCCACTCCCACAACCAGAGATTTCTATTACAAATTTGCTATCTTGCTTATTCTACTACCTCACTATATATACTATGAGATTGTACTATTTCCTTTCTGCTGGATCTTTTCTCTCTCTAATACACGCTCCTAATTGTACTAATTGTACCATTTCTCCTGCTGTAAATGATGAGGTGTCCTTGTGAGCTGTCACTATCAGTCATCCTTCCCCAATCATTAGTTCTTCTAGAAGTTTCCAGGAGGTTGCCCAGGTGTACCTCTGTTTGGCTGCCCAGGTGTCCTCTGGCGCCTAGCATAAGTGACCCTGATTGGGGGCCTTTCTCGTTCTGTTACAGCAAACTAGTTCTAGTATACTAGTAACCTAGATCCTATACTATTGAAACCAAAAAACACCACCTGCTGTCTAAGAAAAGGAGACAACCATCATTTGCCTCGAGCAAAGTCTTGGATGTGCTTATTAGAGCAGCTTAATTTCCTAAAGGTTGATGATGTACCACTTCACAAACTGTTTCTGTTTGTTAAGAGTGCATGAACCTAGATAGCAGCAGGACATAATCGGAGAAGAGAGGAAGAGTAAGTGCCACCTGAGTCCTGATCCGTGAACAGGAAAGCAGTGTTTTTTTCGGTTTTCAGCCGAGAAGCAGTAGTAGAGAATGAAGTACTACTGAAGGAGTGAGAGAGCTGAAAGAAAAAGATGCGACATTTATTTATATAGATTCACTTTTTTTTACCTTTTGATTATTATTATTGGATATCCGAGTATAGCGAGTATCATGCTTGCCACAGCTGATTTTTTTTAGTTTAACAGTAAAATATGTGCTTTTATTTTGTGTCACATGATTCTTTCAGATTGTGCTACTGGGGGGCATGTAAACTTGTAACCTGGACTTTGGTTACTCATTTCCCCACATTTTATTAATTACGATTTTCTGCTTTTGTTTGATTATAACTGTGTTGGAGATAATTGGAGTACAATAAATTTCTAAATTGTTTATCTTCTCTTATCTATAGTTGGGACATAATCGCGGAGAGATTGGGCTTTATGTTGGTGTTTGGGGATCTTGTTTGGATTCCTTTCACATTTAGCATCCAGGTATATTAGGTCATTTGTTGCTTTTTTAATGTGAACTCTTTTGTGGCACTTCTCTTTCCCATTCCTTTCACTACCTCCTTTCTGACTTTGGAATGAATGTGTCAAGGGAGGAAAATTGAAAAAGAATCCAACAAAAATAGAACCAATTTTTGATTATGTAATATGTCTGAACTTTGAAATTGTTCGACTCCTGCGGGACCGAAGTGATGCTGTTGGCAAACCTGTCAGAATATTGATCATATGGCGCAAACCTATTCTTTCTCTTTTCCCCCTCAAATCTAGAAATTTGTTTTCAAACAAAAGGAAACGCTCTCCATTTCTCTCCCCTGTCCCTTACCAGTAATCATGACAAGTTGACAACACCCATTGTGAACAACCTTATTTTCCATCTACCATCCTTGTTCTCTCATCAGTGATGTTTTTTGGCTATCCTAGCCAAAATTCTTTCTCCATTTCTCTTGCTCCATCTAAAATAACTAGCTCGTTGACTTCTCTGTGTCCTCTCGCTCTCTCCTTCCTTCTTTGTTCTTGTTTCAAGCAACATTTCTCCTCGTTTCCGTTGCTTCTGCCTCTCCTTGTAGTAGCTCCAATATTGTTTTATTTATTTATTTTTAGCAGCCTATGTCTTGTCAAAGGTTGAAAGACAGAGCTGAGTTTTCTGTAACTTTTCAGTTGGTCTCTTCATTTTGCTTGTTTTTTTTTCTAGTCTATTAGGTTCATGCTGGTCATATATAGTGAATATAAGCCTTTGAGGAGAGTGAAAGAAAGCTGTGCAGTATTTTGACAAGTTGGGGTTAATGGAAATGTCGTTGGATAGGTGCTAGGGTTGGAGGATGCTAAGGAAGATGAGATGGAAATATGATGGGTGGAATACCTAGGGTTGGTCATGATGGCTGGCGGTTTGTGAAGGAGAGAGAGGGATGGTAACAGTGCTTTCTTTTTCTTTAAAGATAATATTAAGTAAAACAATCTACGGAAAAATATGTAATACTCCTTTGGTGACTTGGTCCCTAAATAATAGGCTACTGCTACTTAGATTAGGGTTTCTGTTTATAAGGAATTGAGATAAAGAACCACAACTGTCGTTCACTGTAATGTAGTATTTGTTTGAAATTCTTTATTTCAGGTAACATCAAGTTTAATATAGGAAAGTGTAAAGTGTAAGTTACTGAATTTAGAAAATGCAATTTTAACTCTCATGAAGACTCCAATATATTAATTTGTTTTTGTTATAGGGTTGGTGGCTTCTGAGAAACAATGTGGAGCTAACAACTGCTGCAGTTGTGGCAAATTGCATTGCCTTCCTAATGGGGTAATCTTATTCAATATGATTGGCATTTGATCCTTTAGCTTTTTTTTTTTGCTTGTGCTCTCTTAGTACCATTTTTCTATTATGTCGTCTTATGTTTATGTTTCCTCATAACTACCCTCCCTCAGCAGGAAAAATCTATATGATAATGGCCCCTTTGCCTGCTTTGCAATGCTCAGTAATTTCATGCTCTAATCTAACAGGTACCGCATCTTTAGGGGAGCTAATAAGCAGAAGCATGTGTTTAAGAAGAATCCCAAAGCACCTATATGGGGCAAACCTCCAAAGGTCATTGGGGGTAAATTGCTTGCTTCTGGCTATTGGTAAGTTTTTGGTGGTTGCAAATTCAACTCAATTTTAGTTGAATATTAATACAAGAACAGAAGAAAGAAAACATGTTATGTTTGAGAACTCATTAGTTGAATGAGTTTGGATCTGTGTGAATTTTTTATTGCAAATTGTAAAAGAATACTTGATTACTGAAGCTAAACAAATTTGGTTGTGCCTGTTGAACTCTCTACTTGTACTAATCCTGGTACAGACTTGTCCAAATTCTTGCTTCTCACAGGATAGAGACTACTGCCGATGGGCTAGAACTAAATTGGAACACTTGCACTGCGCAATTAGTGTTCATAATCTTGAATGTGTGACAACGAAACTTGCTTTCTGCTCGCATATCTTGTATATTGTCAACAGTACTGCATGTTCAATCGGTACTATCTGATGTATAAAGATTAGAGATTTTTCATAGAACATATGCATTGAAGATGTGCTGTTGCGAATGCATAAACATGCATGATAAAGTTGACCCCACAGCCACCCATCCATATTTTTCTTTCTACTTATTCACTGTCATTGTATGTGTGTCAAGAGCATTTTAGGCAATTAAGTTTGGACGGAAAGAGTAGCAAAAAAAAGCTCTTTATTAAATGATTCATTCAAGACTCTAATTCCCTGCTTTGCAATTACAGGGGAATTGCTAGACACTGTAATTATCTAGGAGACTTGTTATTGGCGCTGTCCTTCAGTCTACCTTGTGGAATTAGGTAACGTTCACGCTCTTAATTTCGAGGTAATGCAAATGTGTGTGCTCATGTTATCTCTTTTCACTCGTTGTCTTGTGTTTGCAGCTCGCCTATCCCTTACTTTTATCCTACATATCTTCTTATATTGCTGATATGGAGAGAAAGAAGGGATGAAGCTCGATGTGCAGAGAAGTACAAAGACATTTGGGCTGAGTACCGTAAAATTGTGCCCTGGAGAATATTGCCATATGTTTATTAGTGTTTTATGCCATTAACAATCTTTTTCATATAAGTGGTTTATGCAGTTGGTGTCTGTACTAGTTTTATTTTGTTTTTGATAAAAGTGAGTTATGAAATTGTTAATATTGCAATTTTGTCCCATTTTGAGCTACATAGTGAAAACAAGAAAGGAGAAATATTTGGAGAATTCACAAAATTGTAAATTGGTTTTTTGTTTCTTTTTTTCCCGGGGGTCGATGAAGTATGGCTAATACTTTTGCTACTTTCACAAAATCTCAACAAAATTAGTTTTTTTTTTTAAAAGAATTTCAGAAGATTGCCACTAAAAAGATGATTTTCTTTTTTAGAAGATTTTATTTGGACTATTTTAATTTAGAAGTTATATATTTCTTTGTAAAGGGACTATACTGTTTTTGGACTAGTTATTTAATTTAGTCTGGTAAAAGGATCTTGGTAAACTATCGCATTCAAAGTAGAGGATGTTTCCTTATCATGGTTCCTCATATAGTGAATATACTAGTAACTGTTACGGGGGTGTGTACTGTGTACGAACAATTGAACATTCAATAAATGCAACACTTGTCATTTTTAGAAAATTTATAATAAATACAACATTATTTCATTTCGCTTTAAGTTCTCTCTATCTCTCTAACTCTCTTTTTATTATATCACTAGTATTTGGGTTCGGGCGTTGGCGCTGACATTATTTCCGAACTTGATATGTATTTTTTCAATTCGCATTAAAATATAATAAAAAATAAGCATTTAAAAGGTACGAAATATAATAATGTGGACATTTAAAGCGTGATTAAAAGTTGGTTGAGAGGATAATTGTACAATGTATAATTGCATGACGTCACGGGTTCAAATTTTGTTGCAAGCTAATTTACTTTTGTTAGTTGACATGATATATATACACATATTCTAGCGGAGTAAAAGAGGTGTCACGTGGCGTGCATACGTTGTCGAGCACGCGCTTTTAATATATTAGTATAGATAGATTATATGGGTATTTCTTTTTATTCAATTTTTCTAACTGTCTCATCTCCTTGGTTATTGTATCTCCCTCCATATTGCACTTATTTTAGAACGGAGGAAGTACTTTATTTTTTTAACCGATTCTTTTGCATCTACGTACTGTTTTACACAAATTATTAGAATAGGCGGCCTAATCTTAACATAAAATTAGACGAACCCGAAACCGAATTTTTCGAACAAGCCCATTCCATTTCACTCTAACTCCAACACTATCCACAGTCATCCCTTCCTCTTCTCATTCCTTTATTTTCTTGATTCTCGAACTTCAACAAACAATTTCAAAAAATAACTCGATAGTCTTCTTAAGCGGATTAAACTAGTCACTAAATGGATTAAACTAGTCGTGAATGGGTTAGAGAATGTCATTCTTGAATAGATTAATGCGGTTACGAAATAGATTAAACCGGTCCCTAAATGGATTAACCTATGCACTATATTAAAAAAGGTAGCATGTTCTCTTCTTTATATTGGGCTTAGGCCGTGCCTAATTTTAAACTAAAAGTAGGCGGTCTCTTACAAGACCAACTGACTGTTTTATACCATTTTCCAATGTATTTATATGTAACTTTTTCTTCCCTCATAATTTTCCTCTTATAATTTTTGTGTCTCTCATAGTCTCATGCTTTTTTTTTTTTTTTTTTTTTTTACTATTTCCTTGGTTATGATGAAAATAAAGTGCATGGATTAGCTTTCTTTTAGGCACAATCGAGCTCGGAAAAAGCAACTAATCCAAGTAAATTTGCCTTAGCCACACTAATATGGTCCTTATACATGCTTTTTTTTTTTGAGATGAAATAGTAATATAGCGTAAACAAGCTAAAATAGTAGTAAGCCTTTTTTTGTTTGTGGAACTAGCTAAAATGGACTATAAGTAGATTTTCTTTTAATGAATGAAAGGCTTTGTTTACCCAAAAAAAAAGAGTAGTTTTTTGTCTAAATCTCATGTCCTTTGTTTTGATGGCTAATCTCGTGTGCTTCTCTTAAATCATTTGACACAAAAAAGAAAATTCAAAGTTGGCAGCTTAGAAGTAGGGATGGCAACGGGTCGGATATGGACCGGGTCCTTATGGACCCGGATCCATATCCGTTTTCAAAGTCTGGACTCGGATCCGCTCGGATCCAACGGGTCTGAAAAAGTAGAACCCGGATCCAGATACTGCGGATCTTACGGATCCGGATCCAAAACGGGTCCAAAACGGATCCGTCTAAAATATCAAAATTAAGATCAAGAACTTACGACAATTTTAATAAAAAAAACACCATAACATTTATTAACAAATTACCACAAATTCAACTACAAAATTCATCAACAAAAACTAAAAAATATTCGGAGTAAATTCGAGAGAGAAGTCGCGGTGGTCTTAGGCCTTGTGGCTGGTGGTGTGAATGTTGCCTGAAAATCGTGGGCCTCGCTTATGGTGATGTAGATGCTGCCTGGTGGCCGTGGGCACGAATAACGAGAGAGGGAGAATTGAAGTGACGAACTGACGAATGGTACCTGGTGGTCGGGGCTGGTGCGTCGCAGCTTTCCTTGTGGTGGGGGGATCTTGATTCGGGGCTGGTGGTGGCTGGCGAGAGAGAAGAATGAGTGAGAGTAGCGTTTTGTTGGTGGTGGACTGGTGGTGTTGGTTGGAGTGCTTCTCTGCCTCGCTTGTTGTGATTTGAGCATTAGCATTTAGCACCGTCAATGGTAGATGGAACAGAGAAAGAGAGGAGGGTGAGGGAGATGGAGTGTTAGGGTTCAGCTCACAAAACGTAAAAAAAGAATGAAATGAAAATGGTTAGAAGAGGCTTAGAACATCAGAAGTGGAGAGGAGGCCCAGCGCCCAGCCCAACTTGGTTTTTTTTTATTTAAACGGATCTGCGGATCCGGGTCCGGGTCTACTAGACAGATCCGGACCCAGATCCGTGATCTGACCAGTGGACCCGGATCCGACCCGGATCCAATGGGTCCAATTTTTTAGGATCCAGACTCGGAAAAACGGATCCGGGTCCACGGATTCGGGCCGGGTCCAGGGTCCATTGCCATCCCTACTTAGAAGTTAGAAGGAAACGGGTAGCCGGGTAGGTGAAGGATACTATAAAAGAAAAAAAAAGCTCTTGTTGTCTAGTAAGAAAAGAATATTTTTACGCGCCTCGCAACCATTGAAGTTACTAAAATATCTTCCTGTTCAGTTATTTGATATTCCAGTACCAAGTATATTGTTTGTATATAATATAAAATACAGTAATTTTGAAAAGTTCGTACAATTTTTTTTAAAGATCCAGTTAGGAAATCATGCATGATTGTGTAGGAAGGACTAGTTTTTTAAGGAGAGAGTAGTACTCACGAGTGAGGGGTAGATATGTTTAAGAAAAAGTATCTGATTAAACTATACTCATTGTGTCCTATTTTAGTTTGACTATTAATATCTATAGCAATAAATTAGTAAATATTATGAAAAGTTAATATTTTGAAAACACTCTCTCTATTTACATGTACTTGTTACATTGTTGTAGGCACAAATATTTAAGAAATGTGAAAATATAAGGTGGATATTATAATTGTATCGAAAAATGACGGATATTTAAGAGTTATAGGTAGGAATATAACAAAAATAAAAGGGAATATAGATACTCTGTGGCGAGCCATAGTTTACCTAACATCTATTGATGGAAAATATTATAGCAAGTAAAAATAGATAGAGGGAGTAGACATTAGACAAGTTCAATAACATTTTATATTATAGAACTTATTTTCATATATAAATAATGAAATATATTTGAAGTGAAATATGTAAATAATGTTGACTATGGAAAGTTAAATTGATAACCATTGGAATAGAATAGATATTTGTACCCCCAAATAGTGAAGTTATAAAATAAATAAAACTTGTTAAGGACTTTTCCTTGAGGTTGGATATGCGTCTCATCGTGAGAGGCCAAAATGACCTCTCATTTTGGTATCTCGAAGGTCTACGCTCGAGAGGCCAAAAATTTGGTATTTGGTTACTTTGGTATGACTATCTAAAGTTGAAAGTTGATCTGCAAAGTTCACTTACACTTAGGTACCAAAGTAAGTGTTATTTTGGTAGTGATATCAATTTTACTGAACTTTGGTATAAGTTGGTACCAAAGTTCAGGTCAGTTTTTTGTCTTTTTGTGCGAAAATACCAAAATGGCCCTGAGACGCCAACCCTTTCTCCTTTCTAATTAATTCAATAATGACAAAAGCTCCCAGATTCCCTAAAGTAGTGTAACTATCACGTATTCACGGAACTGTCAGCCGACGTGAAGTGGTAAAACTTGACAGCAAACAAGTAAAAAAAGTAAAAAAAAAAAACTACTTTTGCAGTTAAGTTATGCAACTTTCCATGCATTGGTAACACACAGAGATTTAATAAGGTCACTAGTGATACAGTGATACTAAGTTAAAAATAAGGTCACATACATAAAGTTAAAATTAGGTCATTGGACTTTTCCATATCTTTATTTGGCTGAATGCTATGAATAATGATGCACAGCAAAAGCATTGATTAACAGAAAGAAAAATAAAAAGAAAGAATTAGGTTGTGGTGTGGTGCCCCATGTATTCATGTAATGTAATGTGTGTAGACTGTAGTGTGGTCCTTCCTCTTCTGTTTGCTTCCCTCTTTGTCTCTCTTATAATACTTGACACAAACCTTACGTTACAGGTTCAAGGAATGCGCATGCTACCACTTGAAGCCCTGAAGGCAGGAAAAAAAGTGGGGAGGTATGATTGATTTAACACGGTGCTTGATTTGTTGGATTGTCTTCGCACTCCAACACAGAATGACAAACATCTAACAAATAGATGCATCTAATACATATGTATATAGTGTTCGTATAGATAACATATAGAGTTTGTGTTTGTAAAGCATCAAATGTAAGAGAGACTTGTATATAATTAACTTCTCATTTATATAGCTCGCCAGCAATTCGAGTTAACATACATATAGTCTACTCAAGAGTCGAGATAATATATATATATATATATATATATATATATATATATATATATATATATATATATATATATATATATATATATATATATATATATATATATATAGATGGAATCGAGAATCTTTCATTACATGTAAATAAGAATGAATCTCAACCACAGGATTGGATTAGAGTTACATCACTTTTTCGTTAGAGTTACATCACTTGTTCATTAGAGTTATAGCGCGTAAAATCCATTCTCATTTCTCATGTAGTATGTGATTCTCATACGAACTCACTATCTACATATATATATATAATATAACTCGACAATAAGTATCTATACGTAATTTTATAAAGAGAGACTTTGCTAGCCCCTGGGTAGGGGGGTTTCATTTTATTGGGGGGAGGGGTGATATAGGGGTGGTTGTCGGGAAACAAAAGAAAATTTCTAGGTAACAAACATTATATCCAACATATCTCATAGATTCGAACCCATAGCCGATGATAGAACTAAAAATAGATATTTTCGGTTTCCTACTCTCCCGAGCCCATATCCTTGCATTGCTTTTCTATCAATCTCTAATTCGATCTTCTTCCCCAATCGATATTATGGTGTTGGTATAAACTGAAATTTCGTTATGATCCAATTCGGATCGGTAATAAATACCCGGGCTTTCAATATTTGATTGGCATAACAAGTCTTTTATGAAATTAAATTTATAAATTTTATTGCCATTACCACCTTATTATTATCACATATCAGACCACCCCCTAAAGTAGCTCTCAGTAATATTAACATTTATAAATGGATCGCACATCAATAAGATCATGAATAAGTTTCATTTGATGATGAAGGCATATGTGGAATATGTTGAGATTCGCATTTTCACATTGCATTTAGACGAAGCAATGTTATCAGCATCACTTGCTTTTTCTTTTATGCTCACTTTAAGGACTTTTAGACGACACCTATCAGATTTATGAGAGCCACTTGGTAAGTTGTTGTTAAGATTTGCATGGAGGTGGTGAGTTAGGTATGTTCTCTTGTGTGTCAAATTTGTAAGATATTTGTTGATCACGATAAAGTGGTGACGCTAACTCCTTTAAAGCTCATTTAAAGGTTGTTGAAACATGGCCATTGCTTGCAATCTCTTGCACTAGTTTATAGTAGAGAAAATTATAGGAAATTTTAATCATGCACCTGGAGTCTTAGCTAGAGTTGTTCATTTTCCTCGCATGGATAAACGTTTTCACCCGTCTCTTATAATTGCAACATTTTAACTTTAATATCATTTACAATATTTACTTTTGACCATAATTTTTCTAATATCTTCCTATATTTCATAATTGCAGCAACACTTTGTAATTTTACGTTCTCCAATACACTACTTTGATCATTAATATCTTCAATCTATTAGAAAAAATTATGAAAAATTGATATTTAAAAAGTATACATTGAGATGAACCTAAAATGAAATATGCAGTTGATAGTAATTTGTGTTTATTTTTCGGATGCAACTTTAGCAAAAGTTTGCTTGATGGAGGTCAGATCCTGGCTGGGAATGAGCTGCAAAAGAAATAGCTTGCCTGAAGAATAGAGGCGGATCCACAGATGCAGGGTCAGTAGGTTTTAGAAATTAGAAGCTGGTCTTCAGTGCTGGAGTTGTTGCTTTGGTGTACAAAATTTGGAACAATAGACATACTCTATATTTTGGGAGGGGAAAGTTTATATTATACCACATACAGTTCAGTACCAAAAGATATACTCGATTGAGACTTGAGAGTTTTGTCGAATTTTCCTAAGAAAGTCTCTAGGAAAGACCAGATCCGATCCTGGCCTTTTTGGGGCCCTAGGCAAAATAGTAGATTGGGGCCCCTTTAAAAAATACAATTTATAATAGAACAAAATAAAAACATTTGATAGTAGTTCTATGAAAATAAATCCATTGTTCAAGCGAATGCAAATTTACAAATAAATTTATCAAAAAAAAAATTGTTCAAGCAACTCATATGCCACCATCTAATACATGATAATAAAATATCATAAAAAACGGGTTCTACGAGCATTCGAGATGCAAAACCATTAAGGATAATATCAACATCGATGTTTTCCAAAAAGTTCCTTCTCGAATGATAAAACCGCAAGACCATTTAACCGTTCTTGTGACATGGACATGGATGACCCTCAAGTAGGTTTTGATCAACTTTAACTTTGAAAAACTTCTTTCACCATGTGCCACGATCCACGGAATCGAAAAAAATTCTATAAGCGATTGAAGTATTTGGATAGCAATATGCGAGATTTAACAAACTCAAGAATTTCAAAGTGTGACATTAATTTATTTGGCAAAGTAGATTGTAACACTTTCAATTCCGAGTAAAGATCATTCAAATCCACATCAAATGAATCACCATGAGAAAAAGCAGAGTGAAAAATAATACAACATTCTCTCAATTCCTTTTCCTCCAAGTGACCTTAACTTGTTTGAATCAAACAAAGATCCAAAAATACTTTCAAAAGTTTTTAGTTGCTCAAATCTGCTTTTCAAAGAAGTAATTGCCATATCAACAACAACCAAAAAATATTCAAGTCTAAATAATTCTTCGGAGACCGGGTTTTGTTCATCCTCTTGATTATTTTCATCAAAATGTTTTTTTCTAATAACACAACGCTTTGTAGGAAGCGTAGGCTCTACATCCATATCAAGTGCAATACTTCTAGCAATATTCATACTAGAAGTGAAGCTTTCCTCTCTAAACTTTTCGAAATATGACAAAGATACCTTCAACTTGTTCTATGGTGGTGTCGATACACATGGACCGAGATTGCGATTTCTTGCTCACTTTATTTATAACAAATAGAATCTCATACCAAATAACCATACCAAGCAAAAACTCAAAACTCTCAAGTGCGTTATATAAAGACTCTGCTTCACTCTTTGACTTTGCATCATTACCACAAGAATCATATAAATTTGACAAAGCCAATCTTAATTGGGGAGCTTGAAATCTAATAGCTTTAACACTTTTTATTCGACTCTCCCAATGAGTATTAGATAAACATTTCAAAGTAAGATCGGAAACATTATCAAGCAAAATTTTCCATCTTTTTGTAGAACCAGAAAACAAATTATATATGCGTTGAACAATTCCAAAAAATGAAATAGCTCTAGTGCAAGAATGTGCCATGTCGCTAAGAGCAAGATTCAAACTATGACAAGCACAAGGCATATATAATGCTCTCGGGATTATTTCAAGTAAACGTTTTGTACACCTTGGTGCTTCCCTTTCATATTGGAGCCATTATCATAACCTTGACCCTTATATTATCAACATTAAGATCAAGAGACTTTAAAACATTTTGTAATTCAATAAAAAGTCCCAATCCCGATGTATCATTTACCTCCAAGAACTCTAAAAAGTATTCCTCAATTTTTATCTTTTTTTGTTGCCATATTCACACATCGTATTATCAAAGTCATTTGTTCTTGATGAGCAATATCGGAGTACAATCAAGAATTATGGAAAAATATTTTGCCTCTTTGATAGTCTTGATTATAGAACTCTTCACACTATGGGCTAAAAGGGAGATCAATTCATTTTGAATTTTATGCCCAAGATAATGATAATGAATTTCACGATTTTGAATGCATCTAATATATGATCTTGCATTATTACATCAAATTCCTAATCATTTCAATCAATACTAAGAAATTACCATTACTATCTTGATATAGTTTTTCATTGGATCCTCTAAAAGCCAAATTATGAGTAGCAAGACATTTCACAATTAGGAAATATTCTAAGTAAAACTTGCCTCCATCGATCTTTCTCTTTCATAATCGCTTCTTGCAAGTTTTTATCAATTGTTTCATTTTTATCTAGCCTTACTCTCATTTCATTCCAAGTAAACATATTATTCATATGCTCGGTACTATTTTCATGTTGTTTGAGTCTCTCACTAATACGCTTCCAATCACATAAACCCTCATTTGCTAACAAACTTTTGTTAGTAATAGACTTGAACAACTTGCAATAAAAACAAAATACTTTGTCAACATGTTAAGAATAAACCAACCATTTTCTATCACTAATCTCACCATTGTTCAACTTCCTAGAAAAATAAGCATATGAAAAATGCCAATTATTATCATCAAGAGGAAAGTCAAGATTTAATTCTCTTATAGGCCCCTTTTCAACTATAATGTCTCTTGTTTTGTTATCAAGGTTAGTCCAATTCCTAGGATCATAAATATCCACATAAGGAATTTCTTGTTCTTCATCAATACCATTATTAGTAGGAATTGGTTGTTCTTCATCAATGTCAATATCAACATTTGGCAAATTAGGCTCATTTAGAACATCAATAGGCTCGTTTGGAACATTTTCGTTATTGTCATTGACTTCATCATGTAAATTTTCATGAACTATATTTCTAACAACAAATCTGTCAATAGCACCTTGCTGTGATTTTATTAACTCTTCAACAATTTTTCTTTTTTTCCTTTTTTCACTTCCAGATAAATGTTTTTTAGGCAACATTGTAATTTGCAATTAAAATAAATCAAACACAGAATGACATAATACTCAGATCATATTATAGAGAATAGAGATGGAATAACAACACCTTGAACAAGTGAATTGCTAGGATACTCCGGCAGCGGCACTACGCCAGCAACGAATTGCAATCAGTGACTCAGCAGGACAGCAGGACATCAAGCGAATTGCGATGGACTCCGACAGGCGGCAACCACCGACGATCTTCTGACTGTCAGGCGTCCGTAGAGGTAGAGCAAATGAGCAATCCGGCGAAGTAACTCGAAACTCGAAATTCATTCAGTCAGGCAAATCCCAATCGAAGAAAAAATTCCCAAAAGCCTTACTTATATTCTGAATTTCATAATATCTTAATAATTTTACTTGATTGAGACTAAATCTTATGAGTATTGCATTATAGGAATCCAATTCTTTCCTATTTAAATTGTAGGAAAAAATTACCGTTGCCATATTTAAGGGAAATTTAACAGCTAATTTTTTGGAAAATATGGAAAATTTCAACGAGTTTAATGGAGGTTAGAAAAAATTTTGGAAATTAAAAGAAGATTTTAATGTGGATCTTGGAAAGAGAGAAGGGAGTGAAGAACCGAAGAAGACGAGGAGTTTTTTAGCGTCGTTCACATTTCACGCATGTTTGAGATTAGTTTTTTTTTTTTCCCGAGTTCTATTTTAAAACCTAGAGGATTGGGCCCTTTTAGCCTTGGGCCCTTAGCCCTTGCCCCTCCAAACACCCTCGGGGTCTGGCCGGGAAAGACCAATGTTTTCCGATACGAAATTCGATACGATATGGGGAACGGGGAACGCTACCTATGACTATGGTAAATCGGGTACGATGGGTATGATAGGTTCTTTTATCTTAATTTTTTTTAATGAAATTGAAGTTTTAAAATGAGATTTTCAAAATTCATAGGTTCTTTTCTTCGACATATAAAGACCCCTTTCCTGTTTGCTTGATTTCCATGCCAAGAAAGTAGTTCATTAAGCCAAGATCGGTCATTTCAAATTGACTCATTATATCTAGCTTAAATGTAGCTATCATAGATCAATTGTTTCTTGCGATTATTAGATCATCCACATAAAGGGACAAATATGAGAATGTTACTTTAGCAAAGTATTTCCTCATATATACGGGCCATGTTTGGTAAATGACTTTTTTTCATTGGCTTTTGGCTTTTTAATTTGGTCAAACAACAAAAAAAGTGTTTGGTTATTGGCTTTTTGGTTATGGCAAAAGCGGCTTTAAGCCAAACGAAAATGAAAAAGTCAGTCCGAGTAGCTTTTTGGATTGGCTTTGGCTTGTTGGCCCACCAAACTCTCTAATACACGCCTAACAACCACAATTAATTTTGCCAAAATACTTTGAAACAATGGCTTAAACAGACCCAACTCAAAAAGCCAATACATACAACCAAATGCTTCCCGACCGTCAAACAAGCCAACTAAACCAGCCAATCAAACAAGCCAACTAAACCAGCCAAAAGCCAACGGCCAACAACCGATTGCCAAACAACCCCATAATGAATGCTACTTATTCTCGCAAAACAGGCATAAGATACCTTGAAAAATGAATTTTGAGGAACCGACAAAGTGATTCTGTCAACCTTCAATCGCTTCGGCAGAGTTTGATAATTTAAAAATGGGAAAAGATGAAAAAACAAAAGATTACGCCTCTAGAGTAATAGAGCTTGTAAATAAGATGAAAGCCATGGGTGAAAGCATTAGCGATCAACGTATGATGCAGAAAAATGTTGTTGACCTTATCAAAAAAATTCAACACGGTATTACAAATAATTGAATAGGCGAAACATCTCACACAATTGTCTCTTCTGAGTTCGTTGAATCTCTTCAAATTCATGAACAAACAATGTCCATAAGAGATGAAGCATCTTCGGAAGGTCCAGAAAGAGCTTTTCTAGACCCCCATCATCAAAACCTCAAAATAAAAGAGGAATACATTTCAAACGAAATAAATCATACAAGAATAAGAAAATAAATCAAAAAGGTAAATTTTCTCCATGCAAAAATTTGCAAGAATACGGGACCATGAAGAAAAGAATTGTTGGCATAAGGGAAAACCTCTATGACATCACCGCAAAAAGTTTGGGTCGTATCGAAAACGGATGTAGGTTTAAGAAACATGTAAGTGTGTCGGAGACAAATAAAGAATGATATATTTTTATGCAATACGGATAGAAAAGATGATTTGCTCATAGATAGTGGGTGCACAAATTATATGACCAAGAAACCTAATATTTTCACCAATATTGACACATCCATTAAAATTCTAATCAAGATGAGTAATGGAGCTATGGTGAAATCTAAAGGCAAAGGTACATTCGTTAAGAGAGAACTAGGAACAAAATTGATTAAAGATGTTCTTTATGTATCGTAGTTTAAACCAAAATTTGCTTAGTTTTCCTCAAATATAATTCAAAATGGATATTTTGTTCACTTTAAGAATGATTCATGTGCGGTATTGGATCGAGAAAGAAATCAATTTGCTAATGTTAGAATGTAAAAAA
>CANSZD010002582.1:185000-334204 GCA_947648045.1 Beta corolliflora | reverse complement strand
AAAACAAAAAAAATTCTCAAAGATATCATTTTCATTCCCTACACAAAAAAAAAAGACAAAGTTCTGACAAATTCTCTATGCTTCATCCTCATTTCACAGAACTCGTGCATGTGGGCCCGCCAGACCCAGGCCCATTCGTCATCCCTTGCCTACACCAGCCGTATTCTCTCGGCCACTGCTCCGCACATGTCTCGAAATTCAACAATGAGCACCCACGTATTTCTTTACTGCCTCACCGATCCAATGGTTGAGCTCCGAGGACTCGGTTTGTGCTATTCGACCGACATGATAATATTTCAACAAACCGTGCCGGGCATAATGTGCGCCAAAACGCCCGTATGCTCCTCCTCCTCCTCCAGCCGAAGTAGCTTAAACTTTTCACCTCGAGCCCGTGAACACGAGAGAGAAATTCCCATTAAGCTCTTGAGGGTAATAGTTAAGCTCAAGGAATTCTTAAAAGGTAATGACCAAGGTCAACCACCATGGACATTCGCGGGTTAACACTTTTTCCCCACGCATCACATTACCCATGGTTTCTGGTGATGCCTAATCCGGCATTGTGCCTGATGGAATCCCAGAGTCTCACCAATTTCCTCAAGATGTATGCGGGGGCAATGAGTCCGGGAGTGGAAGAATCTTTGATGGCCCAAACTCTTTCAAATTCTATTTGCATTTATGCCACAACACACAAGTTCCTCAATCTCAGAACACGAAGAAATCTACACAATGATATAGTCGAGAGCACAAGTATATGAAGAAATCGATGTTACTAGAAGAGATCTGTAGACCACTTCTCAAAACCTTAATGGGACATTTTATTCATTCATCACTCTATGGAGAAAAAGCCTCCCAAAATGATGAGTAGGCCTACGAAGAAGAACAATTGCAAATTTACTATGGAAGAATTCCAACATGTCTATTTAAGCATATATAGCATCAATATTTCCTACTTTCAAAGCTTTTGATTGCTATTAAACACTAACAGGATGCTATGAAAAGTGGAGACATCAAGAAAGCATGATCCTACTGGCGGCACTACTTATAATGCAAAATTTGAAAATAATAAAAGAGCCCCCAAGCAATGACACGCTTCCTAAAACAACTAATGTGATCCATGCCATTGGCTCATCGTCCCAATTCCGGGGCCATGACCACAAAGGAACTTTACTTTTCAACATGACTTAGCTCCCCAAGCTCTCTCATTCAACTTTGAATTCATACCCACCTCCTAAAAATCCTTACCCCGTTACGACTCCAAACCAAAAAATGAATATCATCAAAGCTCCTGGCATACACGAAAACCGCAGACTACTCAAGCATCAAATTCAAAACCTTGGTGGATGATGGGAAACCCCTTAAAGATCCACTTCCACTAAACCAAACGACTCAAATTTCAACATCACAAAAAAACCCCCCATCCTAATCATAAACCCTCATTTCACATTAATGGAATCTTTTCAGGTTCGTCGATGCAATCCAACTAGCTAATCAAATGTATAAAATGCCAATAGTCGTAGGTTACAAGTGCCCGGTTTATGACTATTCCCACTTAAGAAAAGGTCAAAAATGATGCCCTCAGGAAAGACCCCCGCCACTCTCAACAAGGATCCATTCTTCTAACATGTGTGGTACCTTGGTTTATGATGGTACTTTCCTTCATTTCGGGACTCGATGCCGATGAAGATGCCTCTTCTGCCCGACAATTGTGCAGAAAAGGACCGGAGGTCACTTCAATTACTCCAAATACATACCTAGCGCCCATCCGCCTTTCGATGATCTTAGTGACAGAGGAGTACGTGGATATATCTCATCTAACTAGAGCAGGTCATATTTTAAAACCATCCCATTTCGAGGATGAAAATCCTTCGGAGGTATCGTGGAAGGAAAGAAAAGGGCAAGGAGCCGCACACAGAGGATAGTAATAAAGAAGATGATGCTATCAAGCGCATGAAAGAAGTAAATGCTAATGTTTCCATCTCGAAGTTTTTAGGCGATTCCTGGCCTCATATAGCGCTGCTCTAAAGCATCTCAATAAAGCTCTCTCGTAAAGTTCTTTTCCAACACCGACTGTGTGGTAAGGCACATTCATGGTGTGTGATCGAACTCATGTTCACGTGGCAACATCCCCCGATAATATCAAATCAAAACAGCCCACGCACATCACCGTACGTCAGAACGTGACGGGAGATACCTGCAGTATCGACTCACAATGGCTTCACATCAACGCTTAATTCTCATGCGTGCTAACAAGACTCGGTATTCAAAAGAAGATCTCGGTACCGTGGTGGTCCGAGCATATGATAATGCTAAGAGAGTGGCTTCAGTTTAATCACTCTCCCTATCAATGTGTCCCAGGGCAAGGAAAGTGGATTTCATGGTCACTTGACATTCAAGCATGTTTCAACCTCTTATTATGAAGACTGTGGTCGTTGAAAATAAATAGCAAGAAATTTCTACTTCTTACATCGAAGGTAAAGCTTCACCTGAGCTGTGGTGCCGTGACTATTAGTGTGATCCGTGAATCACGCATCCGCGCCCCAGCCTTCGTGTCCCTGCACTGACGGAATTCATGCTTAATTATTGTGAAACCCGAACGACTTTGCTTATCGTCACATGGTTACCATCAAGTACACCTCGCCTAAATACTGATGAGCAAAAGCATGGCCGACATCGATGGGCTGAAATTGCAAGAAAACCACCGAGAAAATTCTCAACCCCATGCAACTTAAGGTTGTGGCTAAGATAGATGAACCATTGAGTATGGCGTATGATCGTCTTCGTGAGCCAAGTGGTATAATTCAAGCCCCAACAAAAGGATGCGGCAATCACTTAATTTTCTTAATGCATACTTATAACTCTCATGGTCATTTTCACACTGGGGTAATGAAATTGATTGGATGCATGATCTTTACTACAAAGTGCAAAGCTCGATTGACGAGGTATCATTAGTCCAACCCACAAAGAAGTACCGTGAAGGGCAGGTTGCCACATCTCGACTGCACTGGTGCCGTGACTTTTCGGGAACTGCTGAATAAGGCTGATCTTATCCACTTCCTGACACCTGTGGGCAAGTCCTATAGGGTCAAATCCACAAGGACGCTTAATCATCATCGGGCATGGTCACGCGCACAACCAATGTCACGCTTCTCAACTATCGTATCAAGCAAATCACCAACATAGTTTTGCTTACCGCAAAGCTACTTGATAGTCTCATTTACAGGGGAAAAATCTTCGGTAAAAGTTCCAATAGGGGAAAAATCTTTCGCCCGTAGTACGTAGAACTACGTGCAAACTGAATCCCCATCATCACGTACACTCGCACCGTGAGATCATTCCACCTATATAACATCTCGGGCACGAAGTAGCCCAATAAGAGTTCACCGTTTTATTAAATAAAACTTTAGCTCTTTTCTAAAAATAACGAACTACGCCGAGTCCGATTCCCCATAAAATGCAACCCCTGTGAGCAACGGGGGATATATGTGCAGCCTTCTGGGTTCGACTTAAAATGTACCTACCATTGTGTAAGTCAGTAATGACAACTCAAGATGCTAGGCCATCACAGAGCAATTAAAAATGCCGAATCGACACATCACCGGGGGATACATGTAACGTTCCGCACCCCGAGCCGCTAGCTAATCATACTTAACATTCATAAATTTCAATGACTATTAAAACCCAACATTAGACATTTACTTGCAACAGAAATCCGAACTCAAATACAATCCTCGAACAAAACCCCTAAGTTCTCTTGAAACAATTTATCTTATACTAGGTCTCCGAGTACACGATAAGAGAACATAAGAACCATTCTCCATTAACCATCACATTCTCGTAGCATCTCACTTAGCGACTTTACCCTTTTGTGGCTCCCCGGTCCTTGAACTTACTCACAAAAACTTATACATGCAAAATCACTAATTATGAAACTCGCCCCCATCAAGACAAGTTCCATGAACAAAAATCGCGCCGAGACCGAAGGTTAAATTTAAATACACTAAGAATTATATCGACGTTACTTAAATAATTTATAATCATACGTCCATAACTTTTCATATAATATTATAAAGAGTAATATCACAAATTAACTTATATTATTAGGAAGTCCGTCAAACTAAAATATTCTTCAAAACAAAACAATATTGACTTAATATAGCATAAGCCGATTATCACTGTAATTTTTTACTAACTTTAAAATATTCGAATAAAACTATCCTCTATATCCATAACTTATAAATATATCTCAAATCATGATCAATAAACAATGTTAAACTCAATATAATCAAATATTTTGATGTTAAATCATATATAGCCCAAAAATTAGACAAACTTGGTAATTTAAGAAATCACAATTCCAAACAAGTCAACTTATAATCATAAACCATAATAAATCCAAGTCGTAACTCAAATTCCTTTTCTAAAGCTCATGAAATTCATACAATTCGCAATAATGCTAATACAATTAGTTATAAAGTGGAGGGACAATGTGTACCTTATGGTGTCCGAATATCACACCCCTTAAGCGATACGAAATCCAAGAGTCTAATTCCCTGATCGCATGAATTCAGCAATAGTTCACCTCAGATAAAAGGTCATTAGTCAAGATGTATATTTTTGAATTCTTTGTAAGAGAACTACTTTAAGCACCCTTTCCTACTCTTAAATTCCTTCCCGCTTAACACCATGGTTCTCCTTTCAAATTTAAAACTAAGAACTAATTTAGCGGAACTATTAAATTTACTTCCGAATCTACTTCAACAAGAACACTAATATATCATCCTCAATTCAACCGCAATATTACGAGCCAATCTCCCAAACATTAAATGTAGAAAACTAATTTTTATTCTAATTTAGAAATCGTTGACAAAACAGTTTCAAGTGGCTCCAAATGGAACACAAAACTTGTTGTTGAACTGTTTACATAGTTTAAGAAGATCACAAAACAACATAGTATTTGTTCCCGAGGTGATCGATTACTTTTAACAAAAAGGTACTAATTTATAAAGCCTATAATCAAAACCACCCATTCATAATCATCAATACACTTACAAATAAAACTAATTATGTTTTATTTCACAAAGTTGTTTTTGTAAACTATAGAAATTAGAACTAACCCAACGATGAATCATCATAATACAACGAGGCCATCTAAATATGAAAAATCTGGACTTGTAAATTAAGAATAAAGAAAAAGGAGTTGGGTTTTGTACTCCGTAATGCAAAAGTGAAGAAACCGAAAAAACAGATGCACCATCAATTTCGCCAACAATAGCAACACACACGATAGAAAATCAAGGTAGGTACTGTGTACATCACCAAAACATGGAAGGGAATGAAGTAGCGCACACCCACATGAGGTGGAACCATATGGTGAGCCGAACCACCAAGTGATACAACGCCGACGTCAAACGCCGCAGCGGCGCACTTAAGCGGAAGAGGACCAGATTCAAAATCAAGTAATCACACGCAAGAAGAGAGAGAGAATACACTTGGGTCTTTGGAGTTTCTTCGTTTTCTTTCCCTTATTTCCAAGCTTGAACAACAAATCTATGGAATTTCGATGCTAAAGATTGAATCTTTGATTTCAAAATAGAAACACTCGAATCATTACTGAAGCAAAAAAAACTGGAGAAGCAACACGATCATCCTAGCCAGTGAGTGAAACGAAAGCTAGTGGTGGCAAGGGGTGGCGGCTAAAAACCAGCCGCGGTGGTCGAACTGGCAAGTGAGGAGAGAGATTAGGGAGCATGAAAGAGATAGGTGAGTGTGGGGTTTCCCGATTAAAAGGAACAACTAGAGGAATAAGAATTCTCTAGAATTTCCTTAAGAATTCACTAGACAAGAGGGTGCTTTGTTTTCTTATATATATATATATATATATATATATATATATATATATATATATATATATATATATATATATATATATATATATATATATATATATATATATATATATATATATATATATATATATGACTAAGATATCTCATTTCAATAAAACCCACTAAATATAAATCTATTTAATGAATTATAATTCTCAAAGATATCTCCTTAAAACATAATGACATAATTAAGTTAATAAATTATAATCAATATCGTAAAGTAGCTACTTAAAATTAGGGCTATTATAATACAGGCCCTAATCTCCATATTCTCTGTCTTTGTTCACTATTAAAGCGAGAATGGAAGAAAAAAAACATTTGTTTTTCCAACCCCAATGACAAAGTAAAAGCATCAAGAGAGTCAAAACATAAAAACAAAAATCAAAATTGCAAAGGTGAACCATTCCAATCATAGTATTGGAAAATCGCTTTTAAAATTTTCTTTAGAGTTTTTCGTCGAAACAACCTTTTAAAAGTGCCATTTTGTGAGAAACAACCTTATAATTTTTTTTTTTTTTGTGAGAAACAACCTTAAATACGATTTTCTTGTCGATCGCACCACGGACCATTTTCCTGCATCACTTGCTTTTTTTCCAAACAAGACTTTTTTTTTTTACCCCTTTCCCTCCAATTTATTCCCTCCCAACCCACCCCAACCTCCGCCTCACCCCCCATTTGAGTCCCGCTCTGCCCCCACCTCCACCCCACCGACAAAACCACCTTCACCTCCTCCCCCACCAGAAACCACCCTCCAAGCCCCGAAACCTCCCCACCCGAACCACTCCTCCACCAACCTCAAGAAGACCATACCACCTCTATCCCCGAGTAGCACCCCGCCACCACCACACCGCCACCATGCCACCACCAAAACAAGACACCGAAAACAACCCGCCACCACCATTAACCCACAACCGTAACACAACCACAAACCCACAACCGCATCACAACCACAAACCCAAACCCGCAACCACAAACCCACAACCGCATCACAACCACAAACCCAAACCCGCAACCACAACCACAAACCCAAACCCGTATCACAACCCACAAACCCTGAAACCCGCAACTTACCAAGAAGAATCCCCATCTTTCTCCCACGAATCCCACCACCCTCTAAACATCACCACCACCGATCTCATTGTTGACTTGATGGTCCGCTCACGCCGCTTGGAACTCCCCATTCAGGGTCGTGTTTCTGGAATTCCCGTTGAGAACTCAAGTCATCGGTGGTGCTTTTCTAGGAAAGGGAGAGGCGGTTTAGGGGTGGGGAGTGCGGGGGGTTTGCATAAAGGAGTGCAGGGGGCGAGGGCTTTCTGTGGTGGAGGTCGGGGTGGGTTTGGGAGGAAGAAATTGGAGGGAAAAAGAGAGGGAAGCGGGGTAAAAAAAAGTCTTCTCAGGAAAATTCAAGTCTTCGCCGGAAAAATCAAGTCAACGCCGGAAAATGGTCGAAGGGTATGATCTCGACAAGAAAATCGCATTTAAAGGTTAGTTCTCACAAAAAAAAAAAAATTATAAGCTTGCTTTCATCAAAATGGCAAACCTTTTAAAAGGCTTGCTTTCCGAATGAAAACTCTTTTCTTTATTCTCATAATGCATTCCCCGAATATGTAGCTTTCTTCTCTTTTCTTTTAATTCTTTTTCTCTATCTTTAGGTCCAAAAAGAAGAAATTTGTCCCTTGTCTAAGGATGACTAATTACCAGAAAACAAACACCTCGACCATATCCACAAATGCGGTCAAAGAGCATTTAGGGTTTGCCATGCAATCTCTCAAGTCCAAAGGATTTCAAATCATGATGAAGATGGGTTATACTCAAGGAACCTGATTAGGGCGTGATGGTAGGGGAATAAAGCAACCAATCCCCATAGTAGACAAGCAAAATCGGCATGAATTAGGATATAATCCAAACAACACTTCGAAACATCAAATAACACTTCTTTTACTCTTAATGGTCGGGTCATCCTCGCAAGGAGATACCGAGCCATACTATGAATTTCGAACCTTGGCTTAGTAGGAAGGAACATAAGATTTTACCGGATTGAAGATATTCTTCAATGAGGCTAGAAACGGACTTAATCAAGAGTTGGTTTATCGAAAAACAAAAAATAAAAAAAGGAAAATGACCGGTGGATAATCTGAACATGGAGTCCTTAAGAAACTTTTCACTTTTAAGTCATCCGAGGGAAGGGGATTTTGACCAGGTGTCTTTGATGATACCTTCTCGGAAGTATTGAACATAAGTGGAGTATTGAGTGCCGTGGCAAAGACTGGCATCGAATTTAAAATGTTTTTAGGAAACCATCCTCCACATCCATCTCATGAAACTACCTTTTCACCCCTTTCGATGGATATCATACCGATAGCTCATCTTCCAACCAATCTACCTTGCATACCCAAAAGTGGGACTCGATAAGGAGGAAATTGAATGTGAACCTTTGTATAAGTACATTTCGGCATGCAAGATGTTATTTCTAACAAGTGAATTTAATAATGATGAATCAATTGATACAACTAAAACATATATAGAACCCATGGAAGAGTCCATTGTAATTAATATTGGGTACGTAAAATGCTGTAAAAAGAAGTAAAAATAAGTTCGTCCCTTATCCCCAACTAAACAAACTGTGTTTATTGCATTGTTAAAAAAGAATATGTAGATGTATTTGCATAGTCTTAGGCTGATATGCCCGCGTTAATAGAGAAATTGCTGAACATCGCATTCCGTTACATCCCGTAATAAGCTTTGCGAAAAGCTCCGCCTTAATGAAACCGAGGCTACTCACAAAGTGAAAGAAAAAATCGGCTCGCCGATGCCAAATTCATTCAAGCCTTGTAAAAGATCCGAGTCAAGTCTTGCCAATATAGTGGTTGTACCTAAAAAGGATGGGAGAGTTCTGGGGTGTGCATTGATTTTTGAGTTCGAATGCCGCATCACCAAAGATTGCTATCCTCTATCCCACATCGATGTTCTCGTGGATAGCATCACCGGTCATGCAATGTTTTCCTTCATGGATGGATTCTCGGGGTATAATCAAATACTCATGGCTCAAGAAGATATGACAAAGACGTCTTTCATCACTCGTGGGGCAACTTTCATTGCGAGTTATGCCTTTTGGTCTCAAGAATGCCGAGCCACGTATCAAAGGGCTGCAACCACTATTCTTCATGACCTCACATCCATGACATTGTTAAGTTTTATGTGAGATACATGATCGTGAACAATAAGATCGTGAGGGGCATATTCCTCAGAAGGTCCTTCTTTAAAAGAATTAGAAGTACAATCTAAGGCTAAATCATAAAAGTGTGTGTTTGGGGTCACTTCGGGGAAGTTTTTTGGAATTCATCGTCGACCAAGACGGCATTAAAGTGGACTCAGAAAGGTAAAAGCTATCCAAGAGCTACCTCCTCCAAAAACAAAAAGAAATAAGAGGATTTCTTGGCAGAATTCAATATATATCGACGAGGTTCATCACAACTCACTCGCTATGACATGTAAACCTAAATGTAAGCTTCTTGGAAAGGGACATCCCATGAGTGGAATGAGGAATGTCGGAAGCTTTCGATTCCATGAAAGAGTACCTTTCGAATCCACCCTTTCTAATGCTGCTGACCAAGAAGAACCTCGATTTTGTACCTCACTATCATATCAACTGCAATGGGAGCTCTCTTAGCCCAATATCAAGAGGGAACAAAGAAGGAAGTTGTCATATACTATCTCAAGAAGAAATTCTGGAGTATGAGACAAGATATACCCAATTGAAAAAGTATGTATCTTTCGGGTCTATGGCACGAAGAAGTTGAGGCATCACCTCAATCCCATACCACCTATCCGATCTTAAGACTTGATCCAAATCAAGTATCTGATTTAAAAAAACCCATTCTTAGTTAAAGATTTGCGAGATGGCATGCTATTCTTTCCCGAGTTTGATATTCAATGTGTGGGCCGTAAATATGTTAAAGGAAGAGCTATATTCGAAGCCCTAAGCGAAGGACTAATGTCAGGAGATGAATATGATGATGCATTCCACGATGAGTACTGCTTATTCATTGACAATCCACAATGGTGCATGTATTTTGATGGAGCTTCTAATAGGAGAGGTAATGGAGCGGGGGTTTTGTTAGTAGATCCTCGATGGAGTCCATATTCCATTTGGCTATGTTGAATGGATTTCCCAACAACAAACAATACAACTTAGTATGAAGCCTCGTATATATGGAGTAAAAAGCCGGCTTTGGTAGCGAGGAGCAAGACATCTCATTGTATATGGAGATTCTAATCTCATCATATCTCAAACAATAGGAACTTAGTGGGGTTTGAGATGGGAGACTTCGCACTCAACACGAATACCTTCAAGAATTGATTCCTTATTTTGATGATATCGCCTTCAAGCATCTTCCTCGGGAATAAAATAGTTTCAACGATGCTTTAGCCAATCTCATTAATTTAACATGGGAAAATGGTACAAAAATCCAATCGGTTTTAATTGAAGAAAGGAAGGGGCCTACGGTGACGGTAGCACAAATTGTCTCCACCACGGCTCAACAAGATGATGATGATGTCGGTATAAGCTAAGGATATCAAGCATTTTACTCGCAAACTATGCAATATCCAACAGAGGGAAGTGGCAAGAAGGACCGCATAACCATCGCGAAGGCTAGTTGCTCATTTTTCATACTAAAAGGCATACTATATCACAAAGGGTTTTGATGGTACTCTACTATCTGCGTGAATGATAGCGAAAAGCAAGCCATCATGGAAGAAGTTCATGGAGGAGAATGTGGACCCCATATGAACGGAAGAATGCTGGCTCGTAAAATTTTGCGAGCGAGTTTCTATTGGAGTACTCTGAAGGTGATTGCATCGGTTTTATTCGTGCTCGCAAGCAATGTCGGATATTTGCTAATCTCAATCATATGCCACCTTTGTCACTACATAATATGACTTCTCCTTGGCCATTTTCAAGTTGGGGCATAGACATAATCGGACAAATTCATCCAAAGGCTTCAAATAGGCATCGGTATATTCTTGTAGCAATTGATTACTTTTCGAAGTGGGTTGAAGCTGCATCATTTTCAAAGCTAGGGAAAAGCAAGTCTCGAAATTTGTGACTAACAACATTATCCGTCGGTATAGCATACCTTTTAAAATCATCTCGATAATGGATCACAATTTGAGGGTCATCCAGAAGACAAACTCTCGCAAAATATGCAATCAAGCATCATCGGAGTCCCACCTTATCATCCCCAAATAAATGGAGCGGTGGAAGCGACCCAATAAGACAATCAAGACTATTGTTGCCAAGATGATCTGTGAAGACTGGGGAATGGCATGACAAACTACCATATGCCCTTTGGAGATATAGAATATCAATCGGAACTCCAACAAGGCTCAACCCCATATTCTTTGGTTTATGGGATGGAGCCATCCTACCGGTTGAGGTGGAAATACAATCTCTCGAGGTCATAACAGAAAGTGAAATCTCGGAAAACCAATGGTACAAAACTGCGTTATAATGAACTTGCATTTGCAGATAAGCGTCGACTACAAGCTTTGCATAACATTCAACTCTATCAGCGGAGAATTGCTCGTATGCATTTAACAAAAAGGTTCGAGATAGAGATATTCAAGAAGGTGATATAGTTTTAAAGGAAAATAGAGCTCCAATGCATGATCCTCGAGGAAAATTCAAGCCTAACTGGTCTGGGGTCATTCCAAGTCAAGCATGTCACCACGAGTGGAGCGAGAAAGCTAATGGATTTTGATGGAAATGAATTCACCCATTTCACTAATCTTGATCAGTTGAAGAAATATTACGCTTAGGCATCAAAGTAATTGTAATTGTCATGGTCAAGTAACCAAGCAATTTGTGGATTTGTATCCAATCTAGTTATTTTTAATAAACATGTCATGTGTTCCTAGATATTCATATAATGTATGCAAAAAAAAAAAGAGACAAAAAAAAAGAAAAAAAATTGAAAAAAAAACAAAACTAAAAAAAAGAAAAAAAAGAAAAAAAAGAAAAAAAGTGAAAAAGAAAAATGATGAAACATGCAAGGATGTTTTTGATTGTTAAGGTTTTATGTGTTATGCTTTTATGTGTCATATGATTGATTAATTATGATTTGCATGTCATATTTAATGTTAACTAGTTGTTGCACCGCGGCGCCTACACGCGCGGCACCTAAATTAGTGTACTTGCGATATTCAAACTACGTTGGATTTAATTAGCAAGATGATTGTGAAGTAACCTGTTCCAAAATAGTTGGTGCTTGCACTTCCTTGTTTTGGGTGTATGAGGCGAGACAAAAGCAAGGTATACATATATAATTTATTAATACTCCCATACAATGGGGCAAAACAATATACATTCGGTGGCTATATATATGAAGTGCAATTTAAAGGTTAAATATAATAATTTTAGAGAGTCCTCTAAACTGTAACTTGTTGCTAACTTGTAGTTATTTCAAAAAACTTCGAAGTGCTTTCAAAATAGTGTTTTGGTCTACTCCCACAAAATGAATATAAGCTTCCACTTCAGGACCATTTTCCCGAAAAATTGATGCATTTGATGTGATTTGGATATAAAAGCTTGTTGCCATCAATTCATTGAAAATGGTGGTAAGGCCTAGCAAGTAAATGTAAATGTACAAGAGTTTAGAATATGCTCTAGAATATATATATACATACACACACACACACACACACACACACACACACACACACACACACACACACACACACACACACACACACACACACACACACACACACACACACACACACACACACACACACACACACACAAGGAATGAATTGATAGCAGCAAAGCTTGCTAGACACTCCAAAATGGCGTATTTGGAATATTTGAAGTAGGCTAGATATAATTAACATGTTGAAGGTAAAGCTATGCTATAAGATGTTTGATGCTTGCACTTGCAATATTGATTTTATGTGGCAAAGCAATTATTAGGGTGTACAAACACGGTTTGGGTCACAATCATAGTAGCGTTCACAACAATGCGGCGACGAGGATGGTGTAGTTGTCAAACCCGCTCGAGCCATGAGATAACCCTTAAACTCGCCTAAAATGCATTTTTACACCTTTAAGATCCGAGCAAGATCCGTACGGTCGATTTGAAAACTTTTACACGGACAGACATTATGAAACGATGCGGCCTTGTTTTGACACCATGATTTAAACAAATCAATAGTTAGATTGACCTCATTTGTAATAAGTAGCATGAAGCAAAATTTGGAATTCTATAGAAATTATTCAAAGGAAAACAAACAACACCCAAATCATGGAAAATTTGTATATTGGTATTGAAATACTACCTAGCCCCAACAAAGAAATAGTAAATCATATCCCCACATTAGCACCTATTAATTAAGCGGTTGACTAAAAAACTTCCATCTTGAACTACTTCTTGAACAACTTGCAAAAACAATTCCTAAGTGTAACTAATATTACCTTTAAGTCAAGCAGCAATATCCAACTAACATATATAGTCAAGCAAATTAAACGATAGAATTATAACATAAAAATAAAACAAATGATTGCATGGTGATTTTGTGAAGATCCGGAGCGAGTACACTAATCGGCCTTATGTACCAAAATCTCGAATTCGATATAGAGTTAAGAGTAATCTATGATTACTCGCAATAATAACAATTGCTTGAAATTTGAATTCAGGTTTAAAATATTGTTAGAAAAACAATCATTTGAATCTCAACTTAAATATTACCCTATCAATACCCAAACCAAATGCAATTTCAATAAAAAATAGCACCCTATAAATCCATTCTTGCAATAGCATCCGCATTTCAACTTGTGCGATCACCTTCTCACTTGAGCTTTAATTTAACTCCACGCCATGAAAATAATCATGTCAGCAATCCCATAGCAAGGGAGAAAAGTCAGTGCTCCAAAACAAATGCATCGAAAATAGAAATAAAACAACAAACATAAACTTCTACAATTATTACAAGCAAGTATATTCTACACTGATAAAAGCAATAAAGCCCGATTCTTAATTGCCATCCGCCAAGCTATAATTAGAGACTAATATTGTTGGTTATCAACTCCTTCCCGATGCACGGACAAGACTCAAATCTTCCTTTCACCCTAAAAATACAATGTATATATGTATTAGATAATGACACTCCACAATATATTACACTCAATGATGTATTTAACTAAATTACACTCCTGACCTATGGCTATTCTTTCCCTTCCCCATTACACCAATATTTTACACACTAATGTCCCTCGACACAAAGACAAGATCGGACATTCTATATTCTTAAGATCGAGGAAATCCACAATAACACCATAAGCTATTTGCCCCCCCAATTCAAGGGACATCGGGGCTCTTATCTTTCATCCCCACGGGATCCTTCATTTTGGGTGTTTAGAGGTCACGGGGGTAAGATGAATTGATCCCGGGAGATTATCCCTTACTCTCGAGTCCAAATCATATATGATGGATAAAGAAGTAAGAACGGAGGAAGAAGTATACTATATCAATGGTCCACTAAACTAACTATTTTCTGAACAAAAAAAATTCCCTAATACACCACAAAAATTCTTTACAAATTAATTGTTCATATCCGGAAAAAAAGAGAAAAAAGGTAGAGCTACAATAGGAACTAACAAAAGCTAGAGTTAGCAAAGATCACCCACTTTGCCAACTGTTGGGTTCTACTTCCATATTTTAACGTCCCACAAACCGCACCGTCAACTCTCGACTCAAAGACTATTCATTTTATTCTTTCTTTAAAATTTAATCATACTCATTCATTCCATTTTTTTGTGGGTTCATCTCTCTTTGCTTCTTTTCTTGTTGTTTACTCTACCTTGCTTGACCCACTTCAATTCATTGCCTTTAATTTCAAGAATCCGGGTCAAATATTGCTACTTGAAGCTCAATATACTATTTCAAAGATTGAAATAAGGTAAAGAAGATTATAAGTTTGTTTGTGATATTTCTTTTGTATACAGTTGACTCTTCTTTCTTTTTTGTGGTTGTTTTATTTTTTAGTTTTAATTGATTGTAAGAGTAGAAAGTTTGTTGCTTATGTTTAGTTGAATGTTTATGGAAGTGGTTTTCTTTGGGATTCTTGTGCAAATGCAATTTGGGATTAATTTTAAGAGGAAATCATCTAATTAGAACTCCATAAGTGCCTCCCACCCCTCACGAAAAAAGAAAGAAAAACAAGAAAAAGGAGCTCGAAGCATATGGTTGTTGCATGCTTGACAACTCGGGGAGCCCACTATGATGTCTACTAATAATAGTGCAATACAGTCGATCAGGTTATCTCTTGTTGAACTCTGCCTACCCATATGTAATTTGATTAGTCGTTTTATACATGTTGTGGAACTTTTTTGTCTTTGGTCTTGCCCCCGTGGTGCAAATAATCTTTTATTTTCTAGGTATGATATTGAAAATTCCGCTTCGAGGGGTTTGAAAGAAGATGCCGGTCAAATAATTCCGAGGAACAAAGGTTTTGGTACACCTTACTCAAGTATGTGATTCTTTCCATCTATATTTGGCCAAAATCATAGAATCCAATTATGAAACATCTATGAGCAGTAACTTTCTGTTATAGCCAAGGCACGAGAACATGAGATCTCCACTCTTAGCTCGCAAATTATTCAAGCCTATATAGGTACGAGCAATCTGCTTACTCATTAGCTTCGATTTTATGTTGCATCTCTTTGGCTAAGAAGTGAGCTCGTCTCTCCTCTAACAAAGCCGGGAGATGCACATTGCTAAATGAGAAATATGCTTTGGAGAGAAAGTGATCTGCGTATGGTTTGTGCTCACTTATGATAGGCCATGGATTCGAAGCAAAAGGAATCGATAACTTCAGCCTTGAAAGACGTTGATCTTAGAAAAGCTGATTATAAGGGTGTAAGGCTAACCAATAATTTGAAGGTAAGACGAACCTATTCTCACCAAGAACTCCAACTTCACCTCTCCATTCGACCCACTCCCAACTCCCCTCCCCTCTGAGAAGGAAGAAAAAAGATATGTGCACCTTGAAAGAAAATGATTAATTATATGATTGTTTATGCTTTGGCACTTTCATGACTAAGTAGGGTTTCTTGCCATTTTTATGACAATGTGTGTGGGGGGGGGGGGGGTGAGGGGGATATTTCATTCTTCATTTCACAACTTATATGTAGACCTTATCTAGTTTGATTAAGTAACAACTTTAGAAGCGTTGAGTGGAAAAACTTGGTTTTCTATATACGTTTATGTTAATATGGTTACGATCAATTATAATAATAATGAAGTAATTGGTGGAGTCTTGACAGTTGTCATGGTATAATTGCCCATCTCCTAGAAATGCTACATCAAGTCACATAAAACTACAAGGTTATGGTTCCTCTCAAGCCTTGTCATAACTCATTATTATGGAGCCTCTGTCAAGATTGAGGATAATTAATCGGGAGAGTGTATAGTTGTTGCATAACACATATAAGCGATTCTCTAGGGATATTGAATTTTGAAGCGAAGTTCGATCTTGAAATCAAACTATCTTCTTTAACTGTGGCCATCCTATAATCAAACTATCTTCTTTAACCGTGGCCATCCTATAATCAAACTATCTTCTTTAACCGTGGCCATCCTATAGTCAACATCTACTCCACCATTGGAAATGTAGATGAATCAAACTATCTTCTTTAACCATGGCCATCCTATAGTCAACATCTACACCACCATAGGAAATGTAGATGAACTAATAATGAAGGATCCCAAAAATGCCCTAAAAGATGATGCAACACTAAAATAAGTACTACTTTTCATGATAATTTGTGCCAAATAAAGTCTTGTTTCCTATTGTTGAATTCAATTCAACAAATTGTATCTTAATATCCTTTCAAGCATGTCTAGCTACATAAAACTCTTTGTTTCCAAGAGAGCCCTCCAAATTTTCTTTCATCTACATTTCCACTTATAGTTACAAAAATTGTAGAGAGCGGGAGTAGTATTAGGTATCAGTAATACTTTAACATTAATTATTTATATATAAGATATAAAATAATGTCCTTTTAGAATGCTCTATCACACAAAAGAACATCCCTTAGCTTGTTCATCTATTGTTACTTTGCCCATAATTTCATTTTTTGATAGAAGACGACGCATTAAAAACCGCTCTTCTAAATTGTTTTGCCCTAATTTGTCTTTCTAGCTCCCATATTTCCCCCTCCCCTTCTCAATTTTTCGTCTCACTTACCTTATACGACTCACAAAATTTTAGTAAGAGTCTTTCTTGTTCAATTGTTTGTGTTACTTTTGCTTCTTATCTAGTTTTGCATGTTTTTGTAAGACTCAGCTTAGTAATTGTGAAAGGAAAAGGCACTCGAATTTTTGAGATCATTTAATAGCTGGTTACACATACCTTTTATGTTTCTAAATAATTCAAGCACCTCCCATTTCATCATATCCGATATCATCCTCCAATAATGACACTCACTCTAAAATGGCTTTTGCTATATAGTATACTCATGCCTGGAGGATAAACACCGAACTTGGTATAACTCGTCAACTTTTAAGATGGAAATCTTGAAGTCTAATAATCATGCATGAGCTTTTGATCGAGGAGATAGTGAAAGTTTCAGTAAATTGACAACCATAGTTGAAAAAGGAGGGTGAATACTTTTAATTTATTTTCCTTTTTATTAAATTTCCCCCAACCCCAAACTAACTTCTATTACAAAACAAGGAATAGTAGACTTGGGAGAGTTCAGCCTTTACTTTCTAACTTTCTATTTCCTTTTACTTCATCCTTATTTTAGTCCAAGAATATTTATAAGATCTTAACATGGGACCGCTTCGCCAATGATTCATCGAGCTCAAATTGTAGTGGTCTGCCCAAATTGCATATAACCTAAGTGGACTTAACTTACAATACTCACTCAATTTACTTTGGGATTTATGATCTCCATAGTCTTTTATAACAGCTAATGTGTGGTGAATACTCTAATCATCAACCATTCAATAACTCATATGCATCTCATATTAACTGTAGCAATAGAGAGGATAATAGGTGGACATTCCAGCATCATAATTGAGCTAATTTTCAATGCGATCTAGTAAGCAATTATGCCATGCATACATATCAACCTTTAGATCTTTGTATTCAGTAGTTCAATAATTCTATCTATTAGATACCCATTTTCCCCTTTACTACCAGTAGTATCTTAGCCCAGCTCCACCTACCTGTTGGAGGTTCATATTATTCATTTGTTAATGGGCTTCTTGATTATCAATGCTAGTAAACTAATTCGAGTCCCAAGTCGTATTCTACTACATTACAACCATTTGATTATCGAAACACCTAAAGGATCAAACGTTCTTTTACTCGGTAGGAGCGAGGCAATTGGACCTTGAGAGGAAAACCTCACACCAACAACTTGGCCGGGAAAAGCGACACATATAATTAGAGACACAAAAGGTCGAAAATATTGCAAATCTTATCGCCATATAAAGCTTAAAGAATCGCACATAAATAGTCAAATCATAAAAAGTTTTGGAAGCAACAACAAAAGGAAGTACCATTCCAATATCCTTGACATGGACCCGCTATTTATAAAGGACAAGGAATAAATTCTAACTGTTAGTCAAAATACTTGCTGCATTCTTTAGCTTTCCTCCTTTCATAGAATTTTATACTCCATAAGTTACCAATTTCAATTGAAAGCATAATCTACTGTGGTATAAACCGCCCCAGGCGACGCCTAATTATAAGCGTTGAAGTAAGGCAATAACGGAAATGATGTTTACAAATAGCTCCTCCATTTCCAAATAATTACAACACTCCATTTAACAGTAGAAGACATGTAGGATAGTGTTAGCTTAGTTTCATGGTGTATTTTCAAATACCAATTTTCCATATATTATACTACTAAAACACTGAACATACTAATAGCTTGAGTTGTGCATTTGAGATGGTGAAAAGGCAAGTGTTACACTTACTTTGGAAACGAGAAGAATATTTTTTTTAGCTTAAAGGCGATAGCATAAGTTTAACTTAATTGATGCCATTATCCGGCCTTCACACAAATAGGTAACATTCATCGGCAAGTTACGGACAAGGCGCAATCTTTTGCATAATTGGGGAAGAGACCAATATAACACAAATTTAATACAAGCAGTCACAAACCTTGCAGCAAGCTGTTGGGAAACACTCTCGTACCACTTGCTTGCATTCGAGAAAGAGTCCCCTGGCCTCTCCAATACTGCAGAGTACACCGTGATATCATCCTTGTTCAACTCATCACATTTGCAACGCGAGGAAGTACAATCATTAGTCAAGCTGACAAAAACTCTACAACCATCGCGCAACGACATTGGTTATCTGTGAATGAGAGTTAATTTTGACACATAATGAATCTTTTCAGTTAATCTTACACACATACCAAAATTAATCAGATCAATATAAACTTCGTAGCATTTTAACATTGCATCAACACAAAGTGACACTTAAATTTCATCGATTTCAAAAGCATTAACCTAGTTTTGTAAAAGATTTTCCCAATTGGTTGATTAACGGGAGGATTAGGAGTAGTTATATATATATGATTCATGGTGTACTTCGAGATCTCAACTAAGTTTTTTTGTCAACATTACTTTAGATCTCAACTTACTTCACAAGATCAAACACAAAAAGGAATTGAAGGCCGAGAAAATGGAAAGAAATAAAAACCTTATTGTCTTTGATTTTGCTTTGCATCTTGTTGTAGAAGAAGAAACCTAACTCGAAATCGGAACAAGAATGTTTCGAAACTAAAATTTATAAAACCGTGGTCCATTCTTTTAATTCGAATTAGAGCAAAGTCTTTGAAAAAGTAAAAGAACGAAAATGCGAAGTATACCGGTTCACGAATCCACGAAGATTTAAGGCTCGAACTTCTTTGCAAATGGAGTCCAAAATGTCGGATTTTGCTTGATCCGTTTAACCTTGTAATTGCTTTGACGAACGGATCGAACCCGAGGATCACGGTTCTTATAGAGTTGAACCCTTCTAAGCATATCTATTTAATGTGCATCATGAACTTGAAATTCGGAAGGGAAAACCCTAGAATTTGGGAAAAAGTGTGCTAGGGTTTAAAGTTAAAGTAATGCTGAAGAATTTGTGGAGAGTAACAGGGAGAGAAGAGAGATACCGAACGGACGAAAGACGAGAGAAAAAGGAGAGAGACGCGGTAAAGAGGAGGGAGAAGAGAAGAATCGTGCGGCTCGGATGGAGGGAGAAGATGGAGGGCTGAAATTGCCCAACCCTTAGGAACAGTGAATTTCAAGGAAATGTGACCCATATCACTATTGATTGCTATAAAAGTTTATGGAAGTGTGCACATGTTTAGAATTGTGTTCACATTGAATTTCTCCATGGAGATAATTCTCACGGACATATTTTTTATTCATCCCAAGCTGGGGTACTTCATTTCATACATAAGGAGACAAAATGCCTCTATTTCCTTCCAAACTAAAAAAAACAAACATAGAAAATAAACATGATATTTCTCTCAAACCCTTCTCCTCTTCATGGTAGCTCCCTGCCATATAGTAGGCATTCTCTGAATACCACTCATATCATCCTCATAAGTGGTACATGTTGGAAGAGTATGGAGGGCAGGACTGTGTTGCTACCTCCAACCAATTTTCCTTAGACACCTCCATGGAAGGTAAAAAGTGACTTGGCAAAGTCCGGTAGTTGTACACCTCTACGACCCGAATTGCAATATACAATTGCACTAATGCCAGGTGGCTTGTGACCCACTTTATGTCTTCTTTGTAGGAAATAATCCTCCCACCCACCATTTTTACTAAGTTGATAGAAGAAAGGATGAAAGCCTCTTTCTCGGATATGATTCGTCTTGTAAGCAAGATTCCCATGAGGTTTCATAAGAGAAAATTTATCCAATAACCACAAGTGAAAGACTAATGGACATCCCTTCACGAAGCTTTGAGGGTTTCTTTTGAGTTCATCGAAACCAAGAAACATTTCCCCCAAAATAAGCGGTCCAAGACGACCCCCACTAACAATTTGAGGAATGAGTGAAATACACGGACATGGCATGTGTTTAAAGACCATTTAATGAGTTACTTCCCAAAATCATAATAATGCAAGCATTTTCTCTAGCAATCCTATAACTAGCATTGTTAGAAATTTGCCAAGCACCAAATTGAAAGGTCGATAATAGATTAAGAAGAAGTACATCCCCATACTATAGGTAGTTGCCATGAAGGTTTTCAGGAAGGTATAAAATTGTTGATAAATCTCCCGAGATTCTTGTAGGAGATCTAGGTATAAAAACTGGACCATTGGAGGATAAGCCTAGCAATCCTTCGACCTCTTCAACAAGAGGCACAATCTCTCGGTCTCCAAAGCGGAAGACATGACGTGTTTCATCCCAAAATTGGGAAGCAACATGAATCATTTCATAACAAATAGAAAGAGAAAGCAAATGCATAAAAGCCTTAGAAAAACGGGAAGAAGAAGAAGACTGCCTTGGTTGCTCCAAATTCTTTGTGATCCCCGAGAGTTATTTTTTATCACCACTCCCTATTTCATTAGTTTCTCCATAACTAGGAGCCATTTTTTTGAAAAAGAAGAAAGGCTAGAGAAGATGTTGGAGTAGTGAAGATGGTGCATTTGATAATGAAGAACCATGCCCTTTTATAGATGAAAAAAGATGATCATCCATGTGTGGTACCCGATTTTTGACTGTATTAATCAACGGTCTGAATCCCACAAAAGTCTCTCATTGGACTATGAGTTTTAAAAACCTTGGAAGTCGCCACCCTCTTAATATCTGAATAGGGACAGATTTATTTAATAAATCATTTTAAAATCAATTTCAAGAAATATCATTTAAAACGATGATGACTTCATATGGATAATGCTTTTTTGAAAATTGGTCTTTCATACCATGAGATAGGGTTCGGGGTTTAGGTTAAGAGGTGAGAACGTGCGGAACTCGTTTCCTCTTCCGTTTCTACGAACGGGCTCTTACTAAATGCGTTATTTTCCATTTTAAAGTAATCATGGCTATTAAAAGACAGAAAATCACATAGTTTGCACATACACACATCAACCATTTTTATTTAGGACAAATATATCATTTGTACATGGTAGGTTTGAGCACTGAAGTTGCACTACGTACCAATCATTGCGGGATTGGAATCCACTCATGGATCAAAACCATCGTAGTTCGATCTTATGTCTCACCCTAAATGGCGAATTTCATTGGGGAAGAAGAGGAAATAGATTATGAATAACTCACCTTTAGAATTAAACAAATCTATTGGAAAATGGTAATCACTCCAATTAGTGATTGAAATGAGATTAAGATAACCACTTTAATTAGTGATTAAATATGAAGGATTAAGATAACTACCTCAATTAGTGATTAGAAATGGAGGTTAAGATAATGTAACACCCTCGAAATTCAAATAAGTATACGATCGAAATAAATATAGTTTTCAAAAATCATTTATTCAAACTTAGAGGATATTACCGCCCATTTACTCTCTAAGAGTAAACGAAAGGCTAACAAAAATTAGATAAATTAACTTGACCATCTTAGTAAAGAGAAATTTGAAGTAAGAATACTACTACAACCAATATCTTATTTTAGACAATACTAAAATAAATAATCCCAAGATAGACAACTAAAAGAGTGATCTAGGTGTAATATCTAAGGCTCCTCACACGAGATCCCATCACCAAGTCCAACCCGCAAAGTAATAGAAAAGAAGACAACAAGAGAGATAACTCCCAAAAATCGGAAAAGGCGAGTAATTCGACTCCATCCCGTCAAAATATTAATTTTAAAAATAAGTTTTGAGTTTAAAAGAAAAGGTGAACAAATAATATTAATGTTAAATATTTGGGTTCTAAAACATTTGTATTAATAACTCCAAACATAAGTCACATAATCATATAACACCTAATCACACAATTAACAACAATAATTTTTAAGAGAGGGAAATGTGAACGCCCGGTGGAAGGCCGGGACTAATCCCACTATTATCCGCCTACTTCAACGGAGGTCGTCACCCCAATATAACCATGGCCAATATCATAGAGTCCCTAGTGTGCACACCCCTTCTACTTGGATCACAATAAATAGAAGGAAGACAACGAGTTTTGTATCGTATATAAAGGTTGATTATTATATGGAGGATGAAGAGCCTATGGAGGAAGAAGAGCCTATGGGAGATGATGATGACCTTTAGGTTTTACTTTTCTTTTATTTTTATATGTGTAATAAGGTTTATAGAACCGATGTTTTGCTATGTTGAACAATGATGTTATGATTGAATGATTTGAATAAAGTTGTTTACATTTTCTCGGTTGTGTTCTTAACTCGACTTATATGGCTGGGTCTCATCATTATACTTTACATGAATAATAAATGGTGGTCACACCATTGTTTTCTCTTTTCTAGGTAGCTTATGCCATTTAACGTCTATACTCGTTCTCGTTCACGCCAAAACAAAAGCATGACCGACACTTCGACCGGATCGCTTGCTCGTTTACGAACTCTTGAACAATTATCCCAAAGTTTTGGACTTGTTCTCCAAAACCAACTTCAACCACCATGTCGGTGAAGAATCTCAAGCAACAATGGCTAAGAAAATTGCCCGACTTGAAACCCCCGACCTTCGTTGGTCGAGAAGATCCTCTTGTGTTGGAAAGCTGGTTGCGAGATATAGAGAAAATATTCACCTCTCAATGGAACTCCGACAACCAAAAGGTTGACCATGCTACCTTTTACCTTCGAGAAGATGCCGATCTGTGGTGGGAGACTCAAGGACCTACCATTCGTATGCAACCTAATTTTGATTGGTCCACTTTTAAGGCTATGAGGGCCAGATTCTTTCCCGAACATATTAGGAGGCTAAAATGTAGTGAGTTTACTAGATTCAATCAAGGATCTACTATGAGTGTAGAAGAGTATGCTCAAAAATTTCATGAATATGCTAGGTTACGCTGATATGGTTCCGAGATGAGGCCCGAAAGCCCAAAAATTTGAGGATGGACTTAGCTTTAGAATCCAAAAGAGACTAGGCGGTAGTACCTCGACCACTTTTATGGAGGCTTACGGTAAAGCTTGCAATATGGAGAGAATTTTGAAACGAGAAGAGGATGTTTTGGGAAGAATCAAAAGGAAAGACCAAAGTGGGAACTCCCAAACTCAAAGTTATGAGAAAAAGGCTCGCTATGGAGGACATAATGGCGGGGGTAACCATCAAGGAGGTCGTTATACCAATAACAACAATTCTCACAACAACAACCAAGACAAGGAGACAATAATAAGAAAGTGTTTGTACGTAAGAAGTGCGATAAGAGTCATCCGGGTTTCACATGTCGGGGTGAAAGAATTAAGTGTTTTCGGTGCGGCGAACCGGGACCCAAGGCCAATCGGTGTCCAAATAGGCAAAATGACCAAAATGGACAAAATAGAGGAAACAACAACAACGGAAATACCAATCGAAACCAATACCCGGACCAATAATCGCCCTACCCGATCCTCGAGGTCCAAACAACAATGGTAATCGAAGCCACTCCAAATGCTACTCGGAGCAACAACCAGATCCATGGAAATGGTGCACGTCCAACTTATGGCGAGAATTCACGTCATGAGCGGGAACTTAAGCGAGACACCAATAGTAACGTCGTGGCCAGGTACTTTTCTCGTAAACTCTAACCCCGCTTTCTTACTCTTTGACTCCGGAGCGTCTCATTCTTTTATTTCTAAGTCCTTTGTGGAAAAGTTTTCCTTAGAACCTTCATCGTCGTGTCTAGCCAACATTGTCATGTCCACCGGAACTACGGTCCCATGTCATACCCTTTTTCAAGACATTCCTATTACCATAGGCGGAGCGATCTACTGCCGATCTAATCTTGTTTTTCTGTGAAAGACTTTGATGTTATCTTAGGAATGGGTTGGTTGAGTAGATATAAGGCCAAGATTGAGTGTCATAAGCAAAAAGTGTCTCTTAAAGGACCAAAGGGGAATAGGATATCTTACCAAGGAGTTGTCTTTACACACGGAATCAAGATTATCTCGGCTTTGAACCTTCAAACTTACATTAGAAAAGGCTACACGGTTTACAGTGTCACATGAAAGATATAAGTAAGGAGGATGAGGAGATACCCAACATTCCCGTTGTTTGTGAATTCCGGATGTATTTCCCGAAGAGATTCCGGGGAATACCACCGAGAGAGAGAAGTTGATTTCAAGATCGATGTAATTCTGGAGCGAGGCCTATTTCTAAAGCACCATATCGAATGGCCCCGGCGAAACAAGAGAATTGAAAGTGCGATTAGAAGAACTCTTGGAGAAAGGATATATAAGACCAAGTGTCTCACCAGGGGAGCACCGGTGTTGTTCGTTAGGAAGAAGGATGGGTCTCTAAGATTATGTACCGATTACGGGGGAGTTGAACAACGTCACCTTCAAGAATAGATACCCACTTCCTAGAATCGAGGATTTATTCGATCGGTTAAAAGGTCTTTGCGGTATTTTCAAAAATCGACTTGCGTTACGGATATCATCGGTGTAGAGAATCGCAGATGAGGATATACCCAAAACGACCTTCCGAACAAGGTATGGCCATTACGAGTTCACGGTTATGCCATTTGGACTCACTAATGCGCATCTTTGCATTCATGGACCTCATGAATAGGACCTTCAGCGAGTACTTGGATAAGTGCGTGGTCATATTCATCGATGACATTCTGGTCTTCTCGAGAGATAAGTAAGAGCATGAGGCCCATTTGAGGAAAATTTTGGAGATACTACGTCGAGAGAAATTGTATGCCAAATTCCCAAAGTGTGAATTTTGGTTAGAGAAAGTCGCATTTTTGGGCCATGTGATTTCAAAGGACGGAGTTCTTTGTTGACCCCTCAAAGATACAAGCGGTGGCGGTTGGGCTCGACCCACAAGTGTTACGAAATTAGAAGCTTCTTGGGTCTTCTTTGGGTACTATAGGCGATTCGTTAGAGATTTCTCTAAGATTGCTCAACCTCTCACCAACTCGATGAAGAAAACCACTAAATTTCATTGGGACGACCTATGTGAGTCGGCATTCCAAGCATTGAAGAAATGACTTACAACGGCACCGGTGTTGACCTTACCCTGCGGAACGAAGGCTTCGAGGTGTACGGTGACGCCTCAAAGCATGGGTTAGGGTGTGTCTTGATGCAACATGGAAAAGTCGTAGCATACGCATCAAGGCAGTGAAACCTTATGAACAAAATTACCCTACTCATGATTTGGAGTTAGGAGCAATTGTGTTTGCACTCAAAATATGGAGACATTATTTGTATGGAGTCAAGTGCCCAATGTACACGGACCATAAGAGTTTAAAGTATCTCTACACTCGGAAGGAGTTGAACATGAGACAAAGGCGTTGGCTTGAACTCATCAATGACTATGATCTCGACATTGTATACCACGAAGGCAAAGCAAACAAAGTCGCGAGATGCTTTAAGCGGGAAGAGTAGTCATACATTGAATGTATTGATCTTAGCCGACGAGTTATGCGAGGACTTTCAAAAGTTGAACTTAGAAGTTGTTGAACATAGTTATGTAGAAGCTAGATTAAATGCGATCCTTTGTTGAGCCTAATCTCTTCGAAGAAATTCAAGCAAAGCGAGCACCGATGATTGGTTGATTAAGTTGAGGAAAATGAAAGAGGAGGGTCGAGCACCCGAATTTGAGGTTGATGCTAAAGGAATAGCAAAGTACAAGGGAAGATGGTGTGTACCTAATGATGAAACCCTAAAGGACAAGATCTTGAAAGAGGCTCATAATTCCCATTACTCTATACACCACGGCGGAGACAAACTTTATAAAGACCTCAAGCGACACTTTTGGTGGCCCAGAATGAAGCGAGAAGTGGCAAAATTCGTAGCCAAATGCTTAACTTGCCAAAAGGTGAAGATCCGGCCACATGAAACACGGTGGAAAGCTACAGACCTTTATCGGTTCCAAGATGGAAATGGGAATCAATCTCTATGGACTTTGTCATGGGATTGCCAAACACTAAGTCGGGAAAGAATGCCATTTGGGTTATAGTCGATCGTTTGACAAAAACGGCGAGATTCGTGGCAATGAAGGACACATGGTCAATGCAACAACTAGCGATGTTTATTTCAAGGAGGTAGTAAGATTGCATGGTGTACCCAAGGATATTGTTTCGATAGGGATTCTCGATTCTTGTCCAAATTTAGCGGAAGCTTGAAGAAGTGTGGGAACCATACTCAAGTTTAGTACGGCATTTCATCCAGCTTCTTGGATGGACGGAGAAAGAACTATTCAGACACTCGAAGACATGTTACGGGCGTGTGTGATGGACTTTGGAGGATCATGGGATGAACACTTGATGTATATAGAATTCTCATACAATAATAGTTATCATTCGAGTATAAAGATGGCACCTTATGAAGCTTTGTATGGACAAAAATGCGAAGCCCTATATCTTTGGAGTGATGTGGCCGAATCATTACATTTGGGGCCGGAGCATGATTGAAGAGACTACCAAAAAGGTGAAACTCATTCAAGAGCACATGAAGGCGGCTCAAGATCGACAAAAATCTTACGCGAGATACAAAAAGGCAAGACTTAGAGTTCGAAATAGGAGAAAAAGTATTACTCAAGGTCTCCCCAACTAAAGGTGTAATGCGGTTTGGGAGAAAAGGGAAGTTAAGCCCTCGATATATTGGTCCTTATGAAGTTTTGGAGCGCATTGGAGAGGTGGCCTATAGGTTAGCACTACCTATGGAATTAGCTAATGTCCATAATGTTTTCCATGTGTCTCAACTTCGTAGATATGTTCATGATCCAAACCATATCCTTCAACCAGAAGGCGTCGAATTAGATCAAAACCTTACCTTTGAGAACCGGCCCATTAAGATCTTAGATACCAAAACGCGAAATACTCGACGCAAATATGTGAGGTTAGTTAAGGTATTATGGTCGAATCGAAAACCGAGGAAGCAACTTGGGAAGGCGAGGATGACATGAAAAACCGATATCCGAAACTTTTTCCTCAGGTATGATAGAGTTTCGAGGACGAAACTTCTTAAATGAGGGGAAGAATGTGATACTAACTTTTGGTTCTTCTAGCTTAAGTTCGAGGACGAACTTTGCTTTTTAGGAGGAGTGAATGTAATATCCCGAAATTTTAAAAAGCTCCTAAATAATTATTTTGTCCAAATTATGAAATTCATGATTTTATCCATATCAAATTATAACTTTAATATTTCATTTATTACTTAGTATACGTATATATATATATACGGTTGAATTATTTTTAATAAGATTATGTAAGTCACTTGAATTATTTTTTTGGGAATCTAAATTTCGAAAATAATAATAATAATAATAATAATAAATTGTTTTGAAGCAAACATCTTGTGGAGAGATTGTTTCCAAAATTTTCGTCAGTTTTATCAAGCAAATCTGTCAAATTGATTGCTCAATCAATTACCACCCCCATAATCTTCTCAATCAAATTTAAACTTTCCCCCTTTGTTTCAATCAGATCCTCCTTCCTTCTTGAATTGTTCCTCCCTCCCTCTACTAAGACTATAAATACTTGGACTTCTTCACCTCTTTCAAGCACCATTTTCGTTTCAAAATTCAGTAGGTAAGAAACCATTTCTCATCACCATCTTTTCTAAAAAAAAATATATATATATATATATATATATATATATATATATATATATATATATATATATATATATATATATATATATATCAAAGGGAATTAGTGGCGTCGTACCGCTAACCGCCGCATAACGGCGACCGATTCTCTTTCTTCTTCTCTTTCTTCTTTCTTCTTTCTCTCTCCTCTGGTCTTTGTTTTCTTCGAAAGAAAACTGGTTCTGTAGAACCAGAAAGGTTGTTTTGTTTAAAGCAAATTTAACTCCTTTACTTGTTTTACTTATTGAATTCTGAAAACCCTTTGCCCGTATCTCATGGTTTGGAGACAACATTGAGTTGTCATTTTACCTTATTTTTTTTTTTTTTTTTTTTTTTTTTTCCTCTTATAATCTGGTCACCGGAATTCTTCTTATGTTTCTCTACTTTTAAGCAATTAACTATGTACAACTTTTGACACTTTACTTTATATTTTAATGAAGCTTTTATAAGTATATTTTATCTTCAACTTAACAACTTAGTAATTTTCGGGTATTACATAGGTAACTAATTTCGTTCGTTGACTTATTATTGTAGACGAAGATTGTGTAGAAGGAACTTTCTAGGAGTGACCTTATTATTCGTATCTGCGCTACTCGAGGTAATTTTGATGTTCATCGTACTCTATTCCCCGTTGTAAAACGGTTACCTATGTGATTGTATGATTATGTGGTTATGTATGTAACAAATAATTTATAGACTAATGTTATGAATTTATGAGTTACTAATTACTATTATAAGAGTATGATTCTCATAATACAATGAAACTGGAGTATGTTATTATAATATTGGTAATAGTATAAATCTTTTATAATCATGTGATTACTTTGGAACAAAGATTACTAAAGTATTAGTATGTGAATATTCATGTAGAGAACCTATATGACTAGATTATGTTCTATGTTAAAAGAACTTGTGGAATTGTATGGTTATCAAATTGAGAACTTGTGTATATTATGACCTTTTAATAAAACTAAGGAGGGTAATGAAGCCCGAAAGGGTGTTGAACAGGTTGCCCTATATGATGGTATATCTATCTATAGGTTGATTATTATATACGATACAAAACTGTTGTCTTCCTTCTATTTGTTGTGATCCAAGTAGAAGGGGTGTGCACACTAGGGACTCTATGATATTGGCCATGGTTATATTGGGGTGACGACCTCTTGTTGAAGTAGGCGGATAATAGGGATTAGTCCCGGCCTACTGGCGTTCACATTTCCCTCTCTTAAAAATTATTGTTGTTAATTGTGTGATTAGGTGTTATATGATTATGTGACTTATGTTTGGAGTTATTAATACAAATGTTTTAGAACCCAAATATTCAACATTAATATTATTTGTTCACCTTTTCTTTTAAACTCAAAACTTATTTTTAAAATTAATATTTTGACGGGATGGAGTCGAATTACTCAGTTTTTCTGATTTTTGGGAGTTATCTCTCTTGTTGTCTTCTTTTACATTACTTTGCGGGTTGGACTTGGTGATGGGATCTCGTGTGAGGAGCCTTAGATATTACACCTAGATCACTCTTTTAGTTGTCTATCTTGGGATTATTTATTTTAGTATTGTCTAAAATAAGATATTGGTTGTAATAGTATTCTTACTTCAAATTTCTTTTTACTAAGATGGTTGGGTTAATTTATCTAATTTTTGTTAGCCTTTCGTTTACTCTTAGAGAGTAAATGGGCGGTAATATCCTCCAAGTTTGAATAAATGATTTTTGAAAACTATATTTATTTGACTATATACTTATTTGTATTTGGAGGGTGTTACAGATAATCACCCTAATTAGTGACTAAACTTAAGAGGGAAGATAATCACCTTGATTAGTGATTAACAATGAAGGTTAGGAAGTAATCACCCTAATTGGTGATTATTCAAGGTTTAAGATAATCACTTAAATTAGTAATTAAATGAGAAAAATAATTATCCTAATTAACGATCATTAAGGTTTAAGATAATCACTCTAATTAGTGAATAAGTGAAGAGGGTTAAGTTAATCACCATGATTAGTGATTAACTAAGGTTTAGGATAATCACTCTAATTAGTGATTAAATATGATGAAAGGTTAAGCTAATCACCCTAATTAATTATTAACCAAGGTTTACGATAATCACTCTAATTAGTGATTAAATGAAAAGTTTGAGTTAACCGCTCTAATTAGCGATTAATCGAGGATTGAAATAACCACCTTAATTAGTAATCACGTTTATGATTTTTAAGAGGTCTTAGAAGAAGAGGTTTGCTTCCTAATTGAAGGCTTTTTGAGAAATAATCTTAATTGAAGATTATTAAGTCATTTTGAGAAAAATGATCAATTTGAGATCAAATTTGGAGATTGTGTTTGGCTAATTGGAATTTCGCCATCTAAAGCAAGACACATGAAACGGCCTAAAATCAATTCGGAGATCATAATTACCAATCTAATTATGTCAAATTATATGATTAATCCATTTGAAGATGGAGAACAAATTTAAAATGTAAGATGGATCATCATACAATTTAACTTAGTTAGAATTGCAATTTTTCCTCTTAATTGAGATTGGGTCATTTAATTCATACACTATGATATATTGGGCCCAACATGCAACATTTGTAACATTGGTTGCTCATTTTATTGAAAAGAATTGTGGAATTATTTGTGAAAATTATGCATAAACATCTCCATATTTTTTATTAATGAGTGATGTAATAACTATTTACAAAGAAATTATTATTACAATAATATGTACAAAATCCATGATCTATACAAATCTACAATCTTGATCTTCACCATGATGCTCCTTGTAGGCGTGTTTTTTTTTCGCCTACGCGGGATGAGGCGTGTATTAGATTTGACTACCCCACTATAAAGGTTTTTGTATTGAAAACGTTTTGAAGTCGCCAACAATTATTTTTGGATATGGGAAAACCGTAGGGACAAATTATCCAATGTAGATTTCCCCATCCTGACTCCATAGATGGTCAAAATGAACCAAAGATTGAGTTCGGGGGTGAGGGTACGAATATGGTCAGGAACCATATTGCCCATTGTTGACCTCTACTAAATATCGATTCATTACAGATTTTATGCCAAAGAATAACCACATAATGTTTTAAACACCCTAAAAATATTTAGTCTAAAGTTGGTTCAGGAAACACATAAAAAGACTAATTTTTTAGTGACATGTTATTATGCAATCAATGTTAAAAGGTTCCTAGCAGGTTGTCCAAATTAATCAGATTAATATTAGAAGAGTTCTTTAGGTCTTGATTAGCAAAAATAACATGTGGGTGATAAAAGCAATAATGCATGACAATCATATAATATGAATAGAATGATCAGGCAGGCATATAATATACAAAGGCAAGAATAATAATAATATGAATATAGAAGAAAGTATAGAAAAGGGGTTAGAATATATAGTATAACGATTATTACTTAACGATCTACATCATGAAATAAATTGTTAGTAACTTCAAAACAATAAATGTAATTGATTATTCAAGGATCCTCAGGGATTATACCTATGCGGCTTAGATTGAAGAGCGCAACGATCTTTAGGCGGAGCAATCGTGGAACCGGAGACGTAGTATGATCGGGAATAGAAATTGATTGAAGTATTGAAAGTATTTGAGTGTTAGAGTATTAGGAGATTCGAAGTGTATTTCGGAGATAGTCGTAAGTTTATGTGTGCGTAACATAATAATGAAAAGTCCTTCGTAATTCGAGAAATCACGAGTATTTATAGAGAAAAGAGAGTGTGCGCCTCACGCAAGCCCTGCGCCAGGCGCATGCCTATGTGGCAGACGCAGTGCCACGCGTCAAGCGCACATTGGTGTGCCTGACGCAGCCAGCCCAATCATATTCAAACGTGTGTAAACGCGTTTTTGAAAAGATAGAAAAGAAAGGTTGCGTTTCACACAGGACTTGTGCCAGACGCAGGACTCTGTGTGAGTCAAAAGTCCACGTGTCAGGCGCTCATGGCTTGCTTGAAGCGTTCTGGCCAATGCGTTGGGCGCACGTGGCGCGCTGAGCGCAACCGCCGCGTCCGGCACATATTCCAGCATATCCGTTTTTGATTTTACGCGTCTTTCGAAGATACTTTTCTATCCCTAAAATCCGGGGATTGAACTTTATAAATTAAAAAAAATCTGATTTGTATTTAAAATATTTATCAAAGATAATAAAAATATTTATAAAAATATTTATTAAAATAATAAATATTCAATTGGGCTCTTAAGTGGACTTAAAATATTTTATGGGCTTAAAATACAATTAACCATCATGAACAATTAATTGGGCTTTAGAATATCATTTCAAAACACAATTTTGGAATGGTTCTTTAGATTGCTCTTAAGTGGGTCGCGCCAACTAATATCGCGGTATATTTCATCATTGGATCCTTAAATGGGGAGACACGATTATGTGTCTCGAAGCCCCCACTTTGACTGAGGTTCAGGAAACCGATAGTCAAAGTACACGGTGTCGGGACGGAGAACGATTCTAAACGCTCTGCAGTTTAGAACCGATCTATATACGTCGTTCTCTGCTAAACAAAGTTAGTATGCAGGACAATAACTACAAGCAATCTGATTACCGGCAGAAGAAGATGTTAGCAGATAGGTGCGAAATAACTCGAGAGAAGCACATAATGATACTATGACGCAAACTTAGGCTCTCTAAGAATGCATGAGACCTATGCAAGGATTAAGGTTATGCAAAGCTTAGGGAGATGACACGTCATGCAAGATCGGGGTTATGCCGAGACTAAGATGTATGTAATGCAATGCAAGGTCGGGGGTTTTACAAGGCTGCAATGCAAGGTTAGGATTTTTGCAAGGTTAGAAGAGGTGGAAATGATAGAATGATTAGAGGCGCATAGAATGATTTTCGACTGCTTTTAGTAAATGATCGGGGTTCGTAAACCAGGTCCGCGGATTACAACTCTTCGGGAGTTTGATTTGGAGGAACCACCACACATAGGAAGCCCCACTTTGGGTGAACTTGCATTGAAATAGGCATTATGAGCCTTGATTGAAATGTACTTGATCGATATTGAAATGTAGTTGATCTGTCTTGAGCGTTGAAAGTCGTCATTTGGGGATTCTTCTTTGGAAAGTTAACATAGGCAAAGTCAAATATCGCCGAGAGACCATGGAATCGTCGGAGAGTCCTTTAGGGAAAAGGAGAGCTTGGATTGAAAAATAAAAAGGTTTAAATTTTGTGACTTAAATAATATAAGTGGGAAAAGGCTTTAACGAGGCTAGATCAGACTCGGGTCTATGTCGAGATCTAGAAAGAGATTATGCTCCTGAACTCTAGAAAGTCAAATCATTAGACCTTGACTAATTAATTTTATTGAAGTGGTCGGACCTCGAGATGAGGATTCCTACGTATCCTTGCGGAATCAGACCATTCGTAGTTCCGGATCTGATTTTTTTTTTTTTTTGTGCCCTAACTATTGCCTAGGCCGCCCTTTCGGGTTTTCAACCTAGCGGGCTTGGACATACCTTGGAGAAGGAGTTAGGGTTAATAACAGTTGAAAGGTTAAAGGCTTTAGGTTTGATGGAGGTTTAATTGGATGGGCTAAGGTAGGATCATGGATTTGGATTATATGATAAAGGTTTGATGGGGTTGAAGGATTTGAAAGAGGGGGTGTGCAAGCCCCCTAGCTTGACTTTTATTTCTTTGCCTTTAGCTTTTTCTTTTTGCACTTTGATCTTTCTTTTTTATATTTTTTTGCCTGGCATTGATTTTTTTTTTTTATGTAGTAAGGCTTGCACACAAGTTTTTTTTTTGGTTGAGGGTAGTGGAAGGTTTACAGGATATTTGTGGAGCTTTGATGTTGAAGGAATTTTTTGGTTTATGATCATGGAGGTGATGGTTTAAGGATGATCGTTTATGGAAGGTGATGGAGGAAGAGGGAATAACTCTGATCCAAAGTATGTCCACTTTTTTATTACTTTTTTTTTATTTCAAATCTCTTTTCATTATTATTTAAGTCAAGTTCGTTAGGTGATTTGAGTTTCATCGTTGAATTAGAAGCATAAATAAAATGATGGAAGGCTAATGAAAATGAAATGCAATTATTTTATTAATTGAAAAAAATGGATTAAACAAGGCTGATAAACATTATAGTCCTAAAGGACATAGACTCAACGGGAAAGGAAATGAAGGAGCTAGTGGAGGGACTCTCCGACTCAACCTAGAAAACTAGCGTTAAATGACCATGCCCGGCGTTATTTAGGCCTTGCCCGAGGGGTTGCCGCTATTGCGACTTTTCTTTGCGGGCGGAATTCGCAATCTACCGTCTTCAACCATATCATGCACATGATGCTTCAAAGTCCAGCAGTGTGATGTCATATGCCCATTTCCTTGATGGTACTTGCAGTAGGCATTAGGATTCCATCTGTTGGATCTCTTCTCAGGAGCAGGGTCCGGAGTAGGGCCAAGAGGTTGAAGCGCTCCTTTTGCATGAAGCCTAGTGAAGGCTTCTTCTAAAGACATGCCTAAAGGAGTGAATGTCCTTTGAGGGCCTTGATAACCTATCTTCTCAGTAGTTAGGGCATTGACGTCGTTGCTTTTAGAGGTAGAAGGGTTGTTATTACTCTTCTTGAAAGAGTTGTTGTTGCTGGAACTCTTGTTCTTATTGGCTTGTACCTCTTCTTCGATCAGCAGGCCCACCTTATAGAGCTTCGTGAAAGACTCTATGGGTTGGAACTTGATATGATCCCCATACTTCGGCTGCAAGTTACGGATCACCAGTCGAACTTGATCCTCCTGAGATAGCCTATTAGTCATTTGTGCAGCTTTTGCCCTCCATCTGTTAAGGAAGGTGACGAAATCTTCGTTGGAGTTCTGTTTAGTTCTGCAACTCACGAAGGCCAATAGGAAGATGAGTATTGTATATTTATTATTTGTGGAACTCTTCTCTGATATAGTCCCAGTCATTCAGCTTAGCTTTGTTCAGTGATCTGAACCACTTGGATGGATGTGCATCCAAGGTTAAAGCACTAGTAGAATAATTGCTTATTGCTGCGGTTTTACCCATACGCAGCAATAAATCATGTGAAAAGAAAAGGTAAAATATAAAATAAAGATATTGCTGCGGTTTCGGCCGAAAACCGCAGCAATATGGTTTCAACGGAAAAATAATTGAAAAAAAATTGACTATTTGACCAGCCCTATTGCTGCGATTTCTGGCAAGAACCGCAGCAATAGATTAAAATAATATTACAAAAAAATATATTTTAATATATTGTTGCGGTTCTTACAAGGAACCGCAATAATATGTCATTTGATTTCATAAAAGTAGCTAGGGTTGGCACGCACTACTCATCCTTCCTCATTTCACCAGCCGTTTTTACTCCTTCCCTCATTTCACTCCTTTCTCTCTCCTCCTTCATCTTCAGATCTGCTCCCTCACTTCACTCTCTCACCTCACTTCACTTACCTCCTCTCTCACTTCACTCTTCCTCCCTCTCTTACTCCACCAAACAACCGTACCACCGTCAACGACCTGAAAATCTGGAGCGGAAAATTGCGCGACGACCTCCCTCTCTCACTCCGGCAACGAAAATCTGGAGGGTCTTTCGGGTAATGATCATGATCCAAATCAACGGCCTAAGAAGAAGAGATACCACCGTCATACTCAACATCAGATTCAGGAGATGGAGAAGTAATTTTTTTTTTATAATTATTTTTTTAAAGTTGTAGATAATAGGATTGGATTAGGTAAAAGTTTCTTTGGAAAGGAAATAAATTGATTTTGTTATTTTTTTGGTTTTTTCGTGAGAGCGAATAGATCTACTTTATAATTTGGTAGATATACTGATTTATTTTTCGATTTATTTCGTGATAGCGAGTAGATTTATTTTTCGATTCTCATTCTTATTTTGATTTGTGGTTTTTTTTTTGTATTTGCTGATTTTTCTTATTTTGATGTTGGCGGTGATTATGAACGTTGATGGGCTGCGCTTGGAATCGGATGGATGATGATGATGGACGTTGATGGTGGTGATGCGGCGAACCTAGCGCAGCGAACAAGATTTTCAATTTTTATTTTCCTTTTTTCTTTTCTTTCCTTCTTTTCTGACTTCCTTTGTTGTAATTTTCTTTTTTCATTTTTGTTTTGTTTTCTTTTGGGATATTTCTCCCGTCCCCCCCCCCCTTTACTTTTTTTGTTGCAAGTTACGAGAAAGAGGAATACATTATCGGTAATTTTTTTAATTTTTGGTTATTTTTTTATATTTTTCTTTTGAATCTCTTCTCTTATATGTGTTGAATTTTTTTGTATCATTTATGTTTTTGAATTTTGCATAAGCATTCTTTGTCATTAGTTTTAATCGGTATTGTATTATTTTGTCCCTACTTTATTTTCTTTAAAATTTGATGGAAAAAGAAAAAAAAATATTTTGACTTTGTACACTGTACATATTCTTTGCGGTTTTGTGCGGGATTCGCGGCAATATGTGTTGCATATTGCTTTGCGGTTTTCGCCGGGAACCGCGGCAATAGGTGTTACATATTCTTTGCGGTTTTGGACGGGGAACCGCATCAATAGCTTGGCCTATTGTTGCGGTCAAAAACCGCGACGAATAGGTTAATTACCTATAGTTGCGCCCTTAATTCTTTGCGTGACCAAAACCGCCCCAATAGACCACTTAATGACCGCAGCAATAAGCAATTATTCTACTTGAGAGCCATAGAAATGGAAAAAGCTCTCGAATGATCATTTGAGTCTTCGACCCCCTTGAATTTTGGGAGGTCACCCAATGTGACCTTTTTAGGGAGCTTGTCCCTCTGTTCAGGATCAATTATGTCATGGCCATGAGCCTGACTCTCGAGTGTAGGAATTGGCTGGATCAATTGCTCGAGTTTTTCAAACCTCAAATCCGTGTTTGTCTTGATTGGTGGTGGAGTGTCGCCTTGCTTGTCTTCTTCAGTTAGCTTCTCCCTCAGTGCCTTAATCTCTTTGTCTTGTTCCTCAAGACGAGAGTTCATCAGTGTGAGTTGAGCCATAATGGCACTGAGTTGTTCATTAGTGTCCCCCATTCCATATGACGATATGGAAGAGTCATTGGATTCGTCTAAAAAAGTGAGGATGCGCTTGACGAGTCTGGGAGTAGGTTGACCTTGTTGCCTCTCTGTTGGGCGTTCCCGAGTTATAATCTCACGACCTGTCCTGAACAGAATTCGAATGGACCTCGTAAATTTTTAGAAATGATGCTTTCGAAATGAGAAATGAAAATGAGAGCTAAGAAATGAGGATGAAAAGTGGGAACGAAAATGAAAAATGGAAGTGGAAATGGAAATGGGAAATGATTGGCAATGGGTATGATTATGGTTATGATGGCGACATGGGCCTAACTATATGCATATGTAAATGTGGACTGGACTGGACTATGCAAGCAGACTGGACAAGACTTTGCAAATAGACTAGACTCAAAAGGATTGCCTATGCTAGCTTCGCTAGACTTTGGAAGGAATTGGCTTCGCCAGACTTGATGATTTGGGGTTGCTATAGATGTAAGATAGGAGTAGCTTCGTTACACTCGGAGGGTGCCTTTATGGTCTTAGGGATGACTAGCTTCGCTAGGTCAAAGGGTGTCGTTATGGTCTTAAGGTATGACTAGCTTCGCTAGGTCAAAGGGTGCCGTTATGGTCTTAAGGGTGACTAGCTTCGCTAGGTCAAAGGGTGCCGTTATGGTCTTAAGGTATGACTAGCTTCGCTAGGTCAAAGGGTGCCGTTATGCACTTAAGGGTGACTAGCTTAGCTAAGCCAAAGGGTGTCGTTATGGTCTTAAGGGTGAATAGCTTCGTTAGGTCAAAGGGTGTCGTTATGGTCTTAAGGGTGACTAGCTTAGCTAAGTCAAGGGGTGTCGTTATGGTCTTAAGGGTGCTAGCTTTGCTAGACTTAATGGTTTGGACTTCGTCCTATGTGGGTTTGGAATTGGAGTGGATTGACTTTGGAAATGAGTTGGGCCTTATATGGACCTAATTATGGACTTAGTTCTATGTTGGTTTGAAGTTAGACTTGAAAGTGCACATGGGATTGACATTGAATTGGACTAGACTTGGATTAGACTTGGAATAGGATTGACTGGGATTAGACTTGGACTGAGTTTGACATAGACTAGGGTTCACATAAAGATGCAAATGGGCCTAGATTTGACTTGAACTAGACTTATATGGGCCTAAGATGGACTCTAATGCTAGTGGGCCTAATACGAATACAATATGGATTGGATTTGGATTATTGGATTGGATTGAAGGTATTTGGAATAGGCTTAGAATTTTTGAAATTCATTTTTGAAAGGAACCCCTTGTTTTTATCTTTGGTTAGGAAAATATAATGGATTAAATTTTATTTTTTTTTTGAATGTCATGTATGATGGTGTTTAATCAATGCTTTTCGAAAAAGAATAGAATAGAATATGATGTAGGATTGATTTTGCAAAAATATAAGTTTTTAAAATTGGAGAATATGGTAAGATAGGATTAATAAGGAAGATCATTTGAACAACAGGGAGAAAGTGGGAAGAGGTAGACATGCATGACAACTCTAACTCTACAATGACCACTTTAGATGCACTTTTTTAGGACAGACTTGACATTGCATGAAAGGATTGTTTTTTTTTTTTTGAATTAGGTGAGACTCCTAAAATGACATGTTTTGGCGCGAATGCGAGCAGGACGAACATAAGGCGCGAACGTAGGATCGATCATTACGGGGGACTACATCGACGAAAGCGCACGATGCACGAGGCTGCGTGCCGCGCGGCATTGCTTGCGCGTGTCGCATGCAGCGGTGCGTCTGGAGGCGGGAGTGGTGCGCCAGGCGCAACTTAATGTGCTTGGCGCACTACTCCCCGACACGTTTTTCGAGGATTTAGGCGACGTTTTGGTCAATTGTCGAACTTTTGCATGTTATTTAGACGTGATTTTCGACGCAGCAAATAACAACGATTTTGACAAAATCACGTTGACGCAAACTTGTTATCTTAAACTCGAACCAAGGTCAAAAGACCAATAAGCATGGGACGAATAGACTGGTGCGTGCGGCGCGCAGTCTATGCATTTGGCGCAATGCTCTACGGCACGCGTATTGATTAATTTACGAAGGTTCGGGCGAAAACGAGGATTTGTTTAGACGCGATTTTTAGGAACGACGCATAATAATGACAATTTGACAGGATAATTACAGGCAAGAATTGCAATCACAGGCAAATGTCATATAACACTTGGATGCAAAAGTTCTCGACCTAAAGTCCAGTTCTACATTCAACTATTGGTCAGGTTTAGGTTAAGACTGAAAGGGTCCATGACTAAAAGATTGATCCCACGCTTCATATATTTGCTAAAAAAGGTGGTAACGTGTAAGACGCACTCCAGTTCTCGAGTCAGGAACAAGAAAACAATGTCATGGTTGGGTAGGTTTGCTTATGACTAAGATCCAACACTATCGCTCAGGAAGCTTTTTGAAAGGATAAAGTGCAAACCCCCCGGGGATGACCTCACACATAGAACATGTGCTAATGAGACAAGGTAGATTGTCCTTATGGTGGCTGAATAATAGCCATGCATATGCAAAACAGTATATTATTCAAAGGTATAAAAGGAGAATGAATCGTATTTTTCAAGTTTTACCCACTCATTCAAATTGTAGGCATGTTCTTATTTCGCCTACGCTGGATGAGCGTGTATTAGATTTGACTACGCCACTGCAAAGGTTTCTGTATTGAAAACGTTTTGAAGTCGCCAATAATTCTTTTTAAGAAGAATCATAAACCTAATTGGATATGGGAAAACCGTAGGGACAAATTATCAAATGTAGATTTCCCCGTCCTGACTCCATAGATGGTCAAAATGAACTAAAGATTGAGTTCGGGGGTGATGGTACGAATATGGTCAGGAACCATATTGCCCATTGTCGGCCTCTACTAAATATCGATTCATTACTGTAGACACATAATCGTGTCTCCCCATTTAGTACCCTATGATGACCAATACCCTGCTCCAATTGGTCCGGATTGAGGAAAGAATAAAGAACGAGTCTAAATAAAATATTTTAAGCCCAAATTTATTTTCTAACTCATTTTATTAACCCATTCCCGAAAACCTTTTTATAAATATTTTTATAAAAGCCCACTTTCTAAATCGTTTTAAAATAACCTTTTTAAAATCCATTTACGAAAACCTTTTATAAATAGTTTTTATAAAGCCCATTTTATAAAAGCCCATTTCTAGCCCAATTTAATTAATAGAATTAATTAATTTTATTAATTAATTTTATTAATAAAAATATCTTTTATAAAAAATAATCTTTTGCCAAAGTGTTTTTAAATATCTCTTATTAACTATTTTCTAAAATCTTTTTAATAAGTAATCTTTTTAAAAACCTAGTTGTTTTCGAAAACCTATTGCTTCCCAGCCACCCAAAACCTATATATAAACCTCACTCTCAAAATGCCCTCGGCAGCATCTCACAACAACCGAAATCCTTCAACACAATAATACCTCTAATTTCTCTCAACCAATTCACGGCCAACACATCGCACCAAAATCATCAGCACTGATTCATCATCATCCACCTACAAAAGTAAACCCCACCTGATTCATCATCTCCCTAATCTCGCTACACCAATTCTCTCGCCTCATCATCGCACACCTTATCACTCCAAAACCCAAATTCCCCTGCTGCCATACCAGATACCACACTTAAATCCAATTAATTATTGAATGTCACCTCATCGCCATAAGACACTAATACTGCTACCATAATACTCGACGCATATTACAAATACAAATCTTTTTAACGATTCGTTCGATAATTCAATTTCCCAAGATCCGTACAAATCAACGACCCCGGACGGTGGTATAATTTCTGAGGGTCAACTAAATTAACTATCTTTATTTGCTTTCTTTATTTATTTTTATTATTTTATTGAAGTTACTAACACTTTATTCGTGATGTAGATTGTTAACGTATTCCTGCAATTGTAAGTATTGTACATATTATACTAACTCCCTGCGATATTTTATTTTCTTATTTTTATTTATTTTCATGAACATGTTATTTTTCTATGCCTGATTGCAATATTTATCACCTTGTATTATTGCTAAAGAAGACCTAAAGAACTGTTCTAACTAATTCAGATAATTTGGACAACCTGTTAGGAACCTTGTAAAATGATTGTATAATAACTGATCACTAAATAATTAGTCTTTTGATGTGTTTCCTGAACAAACTTAGATTAATTATTTTAGGGTGCTTTAAAATATTGTTTGATTATTCTATTGCATAAAATTTGTAATGAATCGTTATTTAGTAGAGGCCAGCAATGGGCAATATGGTTCCTGACTATATTGTACCCTCACCCCCGAACTCAACTTTTGGTTCCTGACCATCTATGGAGTCATGACAGGAAAATCTACATTGGATAAGTCCCTAAGATGTCCCTTCTGTTTCAATATCCAATTAGGTTTATGATTCTTCCTTTAATAAAGAATTGTTGGTGACTTCAAAACATATTTTTAATAAAACCTTAACAATGAAGTGGTCAAATAAACGCGCTCACACCGCGTGTAGGCATTTAAGGAATTCAATAAATCCACGCCTACAATTACAGATTTTATTTCAAAGAATAACCACAAAATGTTTTAAACACCCTAAAAATATTTAGTCTAAAGTTGGTTCAGGAAACACATAAAAAGACTATTTTTTTAGTGACATGTTATTATGCAATCAATGTTACAAGGTTCCTAGCAGGTTGTCCAAATTAATCTGATTAATATTAGAACAGTTCTTTAGGTCTTGATTAGCAAAAATAACATGTAGGTGATAAAAGCAATAATGCATGACAATCATATAATATGAATAGAATGATCAGGCAGGCATATAATATACAAAGGCAAGAATAATAATAATATGAATATAAAAGAAAGTATAGAAAATGGGTTAGAATATACAGTAGAATGATCATTACTTAAAGATCTACATCATGAAATAAATTGATAGTAACTTCAAAACAATAAATGTAATTGATTATTCAAGGATCCTCAGGGATTATACCTGCGGCTTAGATTGAAGAGCACAACGATCTTTAGGCGGAGCAATCGTGGAACCAGGAACGTAGTATGATCAGGAATAGAAATTGATTGAAGTATTGAAAGTATTTGAGTGTTTTAGTATTTGGAGATTTGAAGTGTATTTCGGAGATATTCGTAAGTTTATGTGTGCGTAAAATAATAATGAAAAGCCGTTCGTAATTCGAGAAATCACGAGTATTTATAGAGAAAAGAAGTGTGCGCCTCACGCAAGCCCTGCGCCAGGCGCAGGCCTACGTGGCAGACGCAGTGCCACGCGTCAGGCGCACATTGGTGTGCCTGACGCAGCCAGCCCAATCAGATTCAAACATGTGTAAACACGGTTTTGAAAAGATAGAAAAGAAAGGTTGCATCTCACACAAGACTTGCGTCAGACGCAAGACTCTGTGTGAGTCACAAGTCCACGTGTCAGGCGCTCATGGCTCGCCTGATGTGTTCTGGCCAATGTGTTGGACGCACGTGGCGCACTGAGCGCAACCGCCGCGTCCGGCGCATATTCCAGCATATCTGTTTTTTATTCTACGCGTCTTTCGAAGATACTTTTCTATCCCTAAAATCCCGGGATTGAACTTTACGGATTAAAAAAAATCTGATTTGTATTTAAAAATATTTATCGAAGATAATAAAAATATTTATAAAAATATTTATTAAAATAATAAATATTCAATTGGGCTCTTAAGTGGACTTAAAATATTTTATGGGGTTAAAATACAATTAATCATCATGAACAATTAATTGGGCTTTATAATATCATTTCAAAACACAGTTTTGGAATGGTTCTTTAGATTGCTCTTCCGTGGGTGGCGCCAACTAATACCGCGGTATGTTTCATCATTGGATCCTTAAATAGGGAGACACGATTATGTGTCTACACTCCTTGATCTTCATCTCCTTGAATGGGATTTGTAATTCATGTTTATTGTTAATTTGTGAAAATTAAAGATTAATTAACTTCTTTCATCTTCATTTTTTATGATAATTTTTATTGATTTTTATTTACATGATAAAATGAGTCATTTTACGAGAAACTTAAAATTTCATGATTTTTAATTAACATTTTCGTATAAAGAAGACAATTTTTTTTATGAAACTTGAGTTAATCACTTTATTTCATTTTCCAGATTACCCTTTTGTCCTTGTACTGAATTGTAAAAATCATAACGTTCTTTAAAAAATGTAAAATTGAGCATTTGAGACACCTGTGGATAGGCCAGTGAGTTCTTTATGTTGTATCAAAATTTCACAAGCTTTTAGTGACAACTCGAATTATGGTGAGTTTTATACCAAAATTGGTCAAAACAGGACCTTTATCCAATTTGTTCCTTGAAATACAACTTATTGAACTTAGTTCGAAGTGAATTTTGGTATGAACATTATAGACACTTTGAAAGACTAGACTGGAAAGTTTCACATGAATTGGACATTTTTAAGACCATTTTTCGTTTTTTCCTTTACTGAAGAGAAAATCAGTTTTCTGGAATATAGTGATTTACATGAACGTTTTTGTAAAAATGATATCAAATTGTATAAAATTCATAAGAATATGATTTTCATATTTTTAGAAAGATACTGATGTATTCTTCAAACTTGATATTTTTAGTTTTATCTAAATGATTTTATTTTAAACTTTATTAACAAGATAAGCTTGTGTGGTCAGTGGCGGATCCGGGAATTTATGAATGGTGGGTCACTACCAACTAGGTTGCACGGAGTTCGGATACATGTACGGGTTCGGATACGGGTACGGGTATTGCGAAGGGGGAGGATTTTGTTCATTAGATTGAGAAGGGGGAGGATTTTGTATAGAAGGAGGATTTAGAGGAGGTATTGGTGTGGTTTTAGGAAAAAAAACTTGAGATATTCGGTTGCGTTATCTTTCTTTTCATTACGAAATTTAAATTATAATTTTTAATTAGATACAACAATTCAATTTGTCAAACATATCAATCAAATTCACTTAAACTATTCAAATTTAATCTCATATCAACGCATTATGCATATACCAAATAATTTCACATTAGAGGGAAATCCTATCCATCTCCAACTAATTCCACCAGCACATAAAACACATAAAACCAAAGGCTCATTCATGGCCTCTCCGAAAACTTCACATGATAGGTCCAATTCTAAAAATCCTAAAACAAGAGTTTTAGTGCATTACCTGAACACAGTCAATCAAACCTTCAAAGCTAATTCAAAGCTCATATCGTCACGATCATCATTCACCAAGGCAATTAGCCCTTTGTAACAAATTATATTATATCAATAATAATAAATATAACAATAATAAATTAACAACAATAAATTTAGGCATTTAGCCACTGTAAATCTATAACACTATCAGGTAATGAATTTTGGAACTCTAAGTGCTAATTGAATTTAATTTCTCACAATCTTTGTTTTCTGTCAAATTAATCAAAAGGTAATGAAGTAATCTGTTGAATCAAACATAGTGGATTCATTATGCATGCAAAACTGATCAATGTAGCAGTAGGATGAGAGGAATTGCCAACTGAAGAAGTGTTAATTTGCTATGAGATTCAACTATGAGCAGAGGCCTTGAGCCTTCCCTCTTAAATATTTTTCCTTTAACATGTGTTTTTTTCACTTGTATATAATATGACAGCACAGCAGCTGGGAAGCACTTGGTTACAAACTTGTCTTTCTTATCTTGAATGGTTGGGTGCTTTGTTAGATTTGATTCTATGCAAGAACTTTTGTAATTGCAATACCCGATGACTCGAGATGTAAAGCAATACTATCAAGTGACAAAGAGGTAGAAACCAATAGTAGAGGGCTACGTGGTAAATTAAATAAAGTGGTTCTAGCTTACAGTGGTGGCTTGGACACATCAGTGCGGCACTTACCAGCGGCGAAAGCGATTAGGCGGGCCGCAGCGGCACGGCCGGTCGCCGACAAGAAGGCGATTAGGCGGGAGGCGGCAAGTAAGCAAGCGAAGCGGCGTCGACCGAATCTTCAAAGATTACCAAACAAACATTCAAATTCAACAGCAATTAACACACAAATTACCAAACAAACAATATTCAACAGTAATTAACACATAAATTCAACTAAATCTCTAAAAACTAAAAATTAAACCAATGAAACTGAATTTCAAACAAACAAAAAAAAACTCACCTGACGTTTAGCGAGAGAAATCTTCTCTGAAATCGAAATCTTGAGAGGTCGAAACCCTTCTCCGAGATTCAGCCCTAAATCTTCAATCAATTCAGCCTAAATCTTCAATCAATTAAGCCCGAAGTTTAGCGAGATCAACCTTCAAACGATTAACGGGTTAAGCCCTAAATCTTGAGGCCAGGGCTGACGGCGTGACCTAGAGAAGTTAGAGATGAGAGAAGAAGTTAAGAGGATGAGAGGAAGAAGATGACTGATGAGAAGAATAGGAACGCGTTTCCTAAACCTAAATTTTTTTTTTTAGTTTATTTTTTTCTAGGGGAATGGTGGGTCACGTGACCCACCAGGACTAAAGGTAAATCCGCCACTGTGTGGTACTGGACAATATCGGTTTTGCACAACAAAATGAAATGATTTTTAATTGTTTATACAAAATTTGTTTCTTATAAATTCCAAAACCCGATTCTTTGGAAACATCTTGCACTTCATAGAAAAAATATTACATCCTATCAACTATTTAGTTAATGCGAGACGAAAAATGAAATAAAGTACGAAATTAAAACGATCATAATTACGGCATCACTTTTTTTTTTATGGAGATGTTTATGCACAACTCTTCTTGAATTTTTTTATGAAAACGTTTTTTGGTGATGAACAGCAACTTGATTAAGGAAAATCACATAAACACATTATTTCCTAAGAGTCTTTCCATTAAAGTTGACTATTCTAGGTGGGGTGATTTAAGGTTGGGAACCTATTACGACTTCCACATACCCAAATCACTCCAAAATTTAAAAAAATGATAAGAAGAAACAAGGAGAAAGTTAGTAAGTGATTAAGAAGATAATCAAGAAAATAACAAGCTCTCCAACTTTACCTTGCTAGCTCAATGATGCACTTCCTTTTGCAAATTTTTCTACCTTTTTTTTGTGATTTTCTTAATTTCTAAGTGAGTTTCTAAATCCACTTAATTACTAACTTAAACCCTTTTTTTGTGTTTTTCTTTTGATGAACTTCTTTACTTACTAATTACTTTTCCTAACTTTTACTTTCTTTTTCTTGAATGTGATTTTTAGAGGAAGGAAGTAGAGAAGATGAGAGTAGTATTGAGAAGTAGTGAAACTAAGTTGATTTTAGCTCAATTTGGTTTGAAGCAAAAAAAAGAGAGGGTATTTATAGGGAAATGAGGGAGATGAACTAGGGTTTCAAAGAAGTAAAAAATTAGATTTTTAGCCCAAAAAAATCTGATTTTTCCCATCCTTAATCACCCTAATGACATCACTCTAATGACCTCACCCTAATGACATCATCAAATCTCTTTGGAAACACAAATATTCTTATTCTTTTTGTATTTTCTCATCAATGAGGAAAAATCATATTTTCAGAAAATATTCTTCCCTAAATACATCATAATACGTAAAAAATACATCAAAAAACATGAAAAACGAAGCTGACTGGATCACTGCGCCAAACGCAGGAGCCTGCGCTAGGCACAGCTCCGTGCGCTAGGGAAAGCTCCGTGCGCTAGACACATGGCCCTGCATCTGGTGCAGGATGCTGTTGTGCGCTAGGCGCACAATCATGCGTCTGGCGCATGGTCGTGTGCCTGGCGCACAACTCGAATCCGGTGGAAAAAATCTGGATTCTTGCCTTCTTACACATGAGATTTGATTCTTATTCTCACTCCTTTTCATGATTCTTATTACTTAACTAATGGATAAAGGATGTGATTAGTGGATAAAGAATATATTATTATTCTTTACTCAATGAACAATGACTTGACCATCAAGAAAACTGATTACTACCGGTTTTGGGATACGATTAAAATCCCGACGCCTAATTGCGACTTGTTTTTTTTTTCTGTTTTTCGAAAAACTAACTTAAAACAATTAACGAAAACTCGTCAAATTAGTAAAAACGAGCGTGATTATACTATGAATCATTTTATTAAGGAAAAATTTTCAAAAAAAAGCCAACCTTTGGCCCGTCCGCTAAAAATAAGTCATCTCTTAGATTATCCCTAGATAAGTAAAACTTGCATACCCTTCTGTTTTTAATATGTCAAATGACTGGTTACCTGTTCAATTTCCCTTAATTGTTTAATTTTTAATTAATATTATATTTTTTGGCCAGAAAATATTTTGAAAAATAAAAAATAATAAAAAAAAACTCCTCCCCTGCTTCCTGCTCCTTTTTGACCTCCCTCACCAGAAAATAAGTCACCACCATCACCATAACCCCACCCCATGCTTCGAAAATCCCTTTTTGAAAACAGAATTAGTTTCACTACATTACAGTCAATGTACAGCGCGAAAAACGTTTCTCATACAAAATCTGATTGCAGCCAAAGTAATTGACTAAACTCAATGAAACAACGTGTTGAATAGATCTCAACACAACCAAACATTCCACCATCACCTCTCTTCCCTAAAATCTCACCCAAGTGCAATCTCAATCATCCTTCTTGATACCTGGAAATTCTCATACTTCTATGCTTAAGCTAAATCAAATTACTCTAGTTAGATATCATTTTAACACAAATCCCATATAGCAAAAATTGAATCTTTCATAAATCCCACTAAGATTGGGACAAATAGAACATATCCATATTCAAATTACTATTTGTAATTCTCATACTTCTATGCTTAAGCTAAATCAAATCTTTGATGCGTAGTGGCACGGTGGCGGCGAGAGGGAGGGGTGGTGGCGGTAGGGTGGGGGAGGGGTGGGTTGGGTGAGATGGTGGGAAGGAGGAAAAAAGGAGGTTGGTTAGAGAAGGGAAAGGAGGGAGATGGTTTTTTTTTTAAGAATTAAGTTAAAATAAAAAAAAAAACATCTAATAAAATAGTGACACGTGTCATTTCACCTGTTGAAAAGGGTAACAACCTGTTAAAAACATCTAATAACCGATTTTGACTTGTTAAAAACAGAAGAGTGTTAAAGTTTAACTTATTCAGGGATAATCGAATAGATGACTTATTTTTAGCGGACGGGCCAAAGGTTGCCTTATTTTTGACAATTTTTCCTTTTATTAAAACGGTGGTTGTAGTTATTGACTACGACTTACGGAAAATTATATTTCTAAGCCGAAACTGCATGACTAATACGCAAAAATGGATAACCATACGAAGGAATGAAACTCGCGCTCCGGTGCGAAACACGCTTTTTACGGGGCGTGTGCTCCACGATGCATGACGGTTTTCGTTATTTTTATTTCTTTTCGAAATTTTTATTTATCCGAAAAAGGGGTTCAAAATTTTTTGGTGTCTACACCATGATTCATGCCATGGATAATAAGTTTGAGTATTGTCCATGGGGTAATAAGGAGCATCCCTAACAATGATTAATGACCAAGCATTTATGGTATGGCGATTTTTGCTAAAGCCGAACATTGATAAACAGTGTCAATGATGAATCAAGAACATTGATACAATCCATTTTCTTAATAGTTATCCAAAATAATGACCTTGATCAATCTATTTTATATAGTGATCATCATTTTCCGGTAAAGCGAATAAGCATTACGCATAAAAATATTTCTGAAAGATTTTTGGAAAAACAGATAATTTTTTTTGCCATATGATGATTGGTCCACCATAGTTTATCTAAAGGGAAATAACCTTTGGTCAACCCTTTAAGGTAACGTGACTTAAAAATACATCACTTTAAGGTGACATGACCTGACAATGCATCACTTTAAGGTGACATGATCTGACAATGTCCTAATTTAAGGTGACATGATAACACATGAAGTCATAAAAAATGAATGATGGTGACTTGATAATTTGTTTGTCATCAATACCATGAAAAATTGTGATAAAAACTGGAGTCAACCTGTTCATTGTCGGAGTCTCTCATATTAACAAAAGACAAATTCATAAGACTAAAAAAAAAAGACGATAATAAAGTCACATTTTCAATTTTAGAAAATTAATTGGGATTTTCTATCTAAGACGACAATAAAGTCGCATTTTCAAATTTTTAAAAAAATTAATTGGGATTTTCTATCTAATACGACAATAAAGTCGCATTTTCAAATTTTAGAAAATTAATTGGAATTTTCTATCTAAGACGACATTAAAGTCGCATTTTTAAATTTTAAAAAATTAATTGGGATTTTCTATCTAAGACGACGATAAAGTCGCATTTCCAATTCTAGAAAATTAAATGGGATTTTCTACTTAAAGTGTCATCAGAAGTCGCAAATCATGTTTTCAAAAGAGCACTGATGATAACTACTTTCTATGGAGAATATGTTATCTCAAAATAAATTTTCAGTCTAAATTTTGTGTCTTTTGAAACATTGGTCATCATTTCATCCAAAATTCGACCAATGTGGGGCATTATGTAGACACCAAATTCGAACCCCTTTTTTGTGTAAAATTTCAAAATAAAGATTTTGAAAAGAAATAAAAATAATAACGAAAACCATCAAGTATTGTGGATCACGCGCCCCATCAAAGGCATGCTTCATCCCGGAACGCGAGTTTCATTCCATCGTATGGTTTTCCTTTTTTAGCGTGTTAGTCATACAATTTCGGTTTAGAAATGTAATTTTTCGTAAGTCGTAGTCAATAACTACAACCACCTCTTTAATAAAATAATTCGTAGTATAATCATGCTCGTTTTTACTAATTGGAAAAGTTTTCGTTAATTGTTTTAAGTTAGTTTTTCGAAAAACAGAAAAAACGAGTCGCAATTAGGCGCCGAATTTTTAATCGTCTCCCAAAATCGGTAGTGATCAGTTTTATTGATGGTCAAGTCATTGTTCATTGGATAAAGAATAAAAATATATTCTTTAACCACCAATCACATTCTTTTATCCCTTAGTTAAAGAATAAGAATCATGAAAAAGAATAAGAATAAGAATCAAATCCAAAGTGTAAGAGCCAAGAATCCGATTTTTTTTCGAAAGATTCGAACTGTGCGCCAGGCACATGATCATGCGCCTGACGCATGAGCATGCGCCCAGCGCACAATAGATTAATGCGCCAGACGCAGGCCAGTGCGCCTAGCGCACGTTGCTGTGTCTAGCGCAGGGGCTTTGCGTTAGGCGCGGTTGGTCGATCAGCATTTCTTTCACGTTTTTCGATGCATTTCTACGTATTAGGATGTGTTGGAATTCGGATTTTGCTTCATTATTGTAAAAATCAAAATCAAATCTAAAGAGAATAAGAATATTCGCATTTCCCATAAATTTGATGATGTAGGAGGATTTAGTGATGTCATTAAGGTGATGTCATTAGTGTGATGTCATTAAGATAATTTAGGTTGATAAAAAATAGATTTTTGGGTGAAAAATCTGATAATCTACCTTCTTCAAACCCTAGATCACCACTTCATTTCCCTATAAATACCCCCCATTATTTTTTTACTTCAACACAACAACAACTTAACTCCACTACTTCTCACAACTAATCTCAATACTACTCTCCTCCTCCTTAATTCCTCCCTCTAAAAAATCTCATTCAAGAAAAAGAAAGCAAAAGTTAGGGAAGTAATTAGTAAGTAAAGAAGTTCATCAAAAGAAAAACACAAAAAATGATTTAAGTTAGTAATTAAGTGGATTTAGAAACTCACTTAGAAATTAAGAAAATCACAAAAAAAAAAAGTAGAAAAATTTGTATAAAGGAAGTGCATCATTGAGCTAGCAAGGTAAAGTAGAAGTTCTTGTTATTTTTCTTAATCATCTTCTTAATCACCTACTAACTTTCTCTTTGTTTCCTCTTATCATTTTTTTATTTTTAGAGTGATTTGGTTATGTGGAAGTCCTAATAGGTTCCCAACCTTAAATCACCCCACTTAGAATAGTCAACTCTAATGGGGAGACTCTTAGGAAACAATGTGTTTATGTGATTTTTCTTAATCAAGTTGTTGTTCATCACCAAAAATATGTTTTCATAAAAAAATTCAAGTAGAGTTGTGCATAAACATCTCCATAAAAAAAAAATGTGATGCTGTAATTATGATCAGTTTTAATTTGGTACTTCATTTCATTTTTCGTCTGCATTAAATAAATTGTTTATAGCATGTAATATTTTCCCAATGAAGTTCAAGATGTTTCCAACAACTACGCTTTGGAATTTCTAAAAAATGAATTTTGTACAGATAATTAAAAATCATGCAACTTTGTTGTGCAAAACTGATTTTATCTAGTACCACATAAGCTTGTTCTTTCAATAAAGATTAAAATAATTAAAAAAGGATCTTAAAAATGTCCAATTCAAGTGAAAATTTTCAGTCTAGTTCTTCAAAGTGTCTAGAATGTTCATACTAAAATTCACTTCAAAATAAGTTCAGCAAGTTGGATTTCAAAGAGCAAATTGGATAAAGGTCCTGTTTTGACTGGTTTTAGCATACAATTCACCATAATTCCGATTAACTCAAAATCAAGTTTACAAGTCAGTACAAGAACAAAAGTGCAATCTGAAAAATGAAATAAAGTGATTAACTCAAGTTTCATAAAAAATATTTTCTTTTCATACGAAAATGTTAATTAAAAGCCATGAAATTTTAAGTTTCTCTTAAAATGGTTCATTTTTATTATGTAAATAAAAATCAATAAAAACCATCATAAAAAAATCAAATCAAAGAGGAAAATTAATCTCTAATTTTTTACAAGTTTACAAATAAACATGAATTTCAAAGCCCATTCAAGGAGTTGAAGATCAAGAGCATCATGGTGACGATCAAGATTGGAGATTTGTATAGATCATAGATTTTGTACATATTGTTGTAATAATAATTTCTTTGTAAATAGTTATTACATCACTCATTAATAAAAAAACATGGAGATGTTTATGCATAATTTTCATAAATAATTCCACAATTCTTTTTAATAAAATAAGCAACCAATGCTACAAATGTTGCATGTTGGGCTCAATATATCATAGTATATGAATTAAATTACCCAATTTCAACTAAGAGGAAAAATTGCAAATCTAACTAAGTTAAATTGTATGATGATCCATCTTACATTTTAAATGTGTTCTCCATCTTCAAATGGATCAATTATATAATTTTACATAATTAGATTGGTAATTATGATCTCCGAATTGATTTGAGGCTGTTTCACGTGTCTCACTTTAAATGGCCAAATTCCGATTAGCCAAACACAATCTCCAAATTTTATCTCAAATTGATCATTTTTCTCAAAATGACTTAGTAATCTTCAATTAAGATTATTTCTCAAAAGCCTTCAATTAGGAAGCAAACCTCTTTTCCTAAGACCTCTTGAAAATTACAAACGTGATCACTAATTGAAGTGATTATTTCAATCTTAAAATTTGATCACTATGTAGGGTGATTACTTTCCTCCTAAGTATAATCACTAATTATGGTAATTATCTTAAACCTTAGTTAATCACTAATTAGGGTGATTAGCTTAACCTTTCATCATATTTAATCACTAATTAAGGTGATTATCCTAACCTTCCTTTTAATCGCTAATTAAGGTGATTAATTAAACCTTTCATATTTAATCACTAATTTGAGTGATTATCTTAAACCTTAATAATCACTAATTAGGGCGATTAACTCAAACTCTTCATTTAATCACTAATTAGAGTGATTATCTTAAACCTTAATAATCGTTAGTTAGGGCGATTATTTTTCTCATTTAATCACTAATTAGAGTGATTATCTTAAACCTTTCATAATCACTAATTAGGGTGATTATTTCCTAACCTTCATTTTAATCGCTAATCAAGGTGATTAGTTAAACCTTTCATATTTAATCACTAATTAGAGTGATTATCTTAAACCTTAATAATCGTTAATTAGGGCGATTATTTTTCATATTTCAATCACTAATTAGAGTGATTATTTTAAACCTTGAATAATCACCAATTAGGGTGATTACTTCCTAGCCTTCATTGTTAATCACTAATCAAGGTGATTATCTTTCATCCTAAGTTTAGTCACTAATTAGGGTGATTATCTTAACCTCCATTTCTAATCACTTATTAAGGTGATTATCTTAATCCTCCCTCATATTTAATCACTAATTAAAGTGATTATCTTAATCTCATTTCAATCACTAATTGGAGTGATTACCTTATTCCTAATAGATTTGTTTAATTCTAAAGGTGTGTTATTCATAATATATTCTTTTTCTTTTCTTCCCCAATGGAATTGGCCATTTAGGGTGAAACATAAGATCGAATTACGATGGTTTTGATCCATGAGTGGATTCCAATCCCGCAATGATTGGTACGTAGTGCAACTTCAGTGCTCAAACCTACCATGTACAAATGATATATTGGTCCTAAATAAAAATGGTTGATGTGTATATGTGCAAATTATGTGATTTTCTTTTTTTTAATAGCCATGATTACTTTAAAATGGAAAATAACGCATTTAGTAAGAGCCCGTTCTTTAGAACGGAAGAGGAGACGAGTTCCAGAATTTCGCACCTCTTAACCTAAACCCCGAACCCTATCTCATGGTATGAAAGACCAATTTTCAAAAAACCATTATCCATATGAAGTCATCATCGTTTTAAATGATATTTCTTGAAATTGATTTTAAAATGATTTATTAAATAAATCTGTCCCTATTCAAATATTAATAGGGTGGCGACTTCAAAATATTCTAAAACTCATAGTCCAATGAGAGACTTTTGTGGGATTCAGACAGTAAAAAATTAGGTACCACAGCAAGCATGGTGAATCCATTCAGCCCAATCCTCTCTAGTGAGCCAGGTAATCTACAGTAGGTATGGAACCTCCCCAATCTCTTTGGCCCTTTGCAATCGCAAAAGGGTAGGGCTCTCTTGGGTTATGTGTGGCTTGATTAAGGTTGCCCAGAATCTCCATCCAGGTCTAGCCTAATTGATTGGCAATAGAACCAAGACATATATTTGCCACCATAAATGGGTGGGGACCGTATGTGAAATTTTAAAGTCCACCTAATATTGAGACCCCAAACCCGCCATTGTTCGTTTCAAATTTACCAAATCAGCAGTCATAAGATATTCGATTAATCTGGAATCTATTTGACAAAGAGATGGTGACAAGAATCTTAGCAACCCATGTTCCACACCCAGGCGTAGAAGCTCAAGATTATTGGACAGACACTAGGAATGGACTTTATACTATAAAATCTAGGTATTGGTGGCTTTGAACAACTGACAGCCTAATGTTCAGAATTTCTGGAAGAAGTATTGGCAGAGGGAAAGCCTTCCAAAATCGAAAATATTTGGATAAAAATTATGAATAGAGCCCTTCCAACGACCTCGATGCTTCTAAGGCAAGGCATCTAGGTGGATAGTAGGTGTAAATTCTGTAATCAGGTTGATGAAACTCCGAAGCATTTATTCCGCAATTGCGAGTTTGTCTGATAGATATGGCTCTCTTCCAGCCTTAAAATTCGTTCAAATCAGAGCTCAAACATCTCCCTCCATGTTTGGGTAAGTAACTTAGTTTTTTCTTGTAGGGTGCAAATATTGATATGGACCAATCTTCACAACAAGTTGCTCAATTATCTGTTTGATCTTCAAAGCCTGCATAATTCAAAAGATGAGAGAGAAACAAAAGATGCAAACGTTCTCTAGTGAGAGAAAAAAGAAAAAAAAGAGAAAAACCAAGAACCTTTCACCAAGCAAACCCTTCTCCTTCCTCACGCTTGCTCTTCACGCCCTTCTCCCATGGCTTCTCTCTGCCGGCATCGCAGATCTGACAACACACCCATCACATCCGAAATTATTATACCTATATGGTTAATTACCACCCTAATATTGCTGATTTTCGAAGCCCTAAATTGTTTTTTATTTTCGATTAATGCCATCAAACAAGGCATTAAAGACAAACTCCTCAAATGCAATAATTACAATCCCACAACTCCCATAGGAGGAAGCTCCAACTTTATAGAAATCTGGAAGATTTTGGGTTTAATTCAGATTTCTTGGAAGAGATCCCTATTTGCTCTCCTCTACAAGCAAAGGAAGAAGGCCAATACAAATCAAAAGTGCCCTCAAAACCGATTCGACTACTCCTCTCCTCACACAGATAAGTTTCCGCACCCCTCATATTTAATTTCTTTAATGTTTTTTCTAGCTGGGGTCATGATTAATTAATTGCTTGTCTGCTTATTGTTGTTGGGATTTCTTGGGTTACTTGTTCAATTTATTTTCCCTTCTTATATTGTCTCTTGCAATTTCAAGAATCCTTCTTGCCATTCCCCAATTAACTAGCTGGACTCCTCCCCTTCGGCAGTACTATATAAAGCACTCTCTCTTCAGTCAATTGCACCCCACTTACAGAAATCTTCCTTCCATCCTCATCCTTTGCACAATCTCTCTCAATTTCTCTCCCACTTTCATGTCGGATATTCCCCCTTCCCCGAGCTATGCCTCCGTTCTCAAGTCCTCTAGCACTCATGATACCCTTCCCCTTAACATTGATAGGTCCATTCCCAATTCAGCTACCTCTTTGGATAACAATATTGGTAACTCCCATACCCCAACCTCCCCATGCCCTCCAATTATGGATAGTGACAGTCACGGTCAACCTTCCGCTCCCATCCAACCAAGGGACTCAAGTCCTTCTCTCCCAAACGTTCCAAATTCAATTACCCCAAGTGTCAATGTTGTAGCTCCCACCCTTGATGAAACCGAGTTAGCGCAATATCGTTCCTCTTGTCTCTTTGGGAAGTTATGGGTTGATCCCATTCCCACCTCTACGGTAATTAATCGACTCCAACGTGATTGGAGCTTCATCCATGGAGAATTCTCCATTCGCCATCTCTCTAATGGATGGTTCCTAATTAAGTTCACCAATTCCATTGATAAGAGTGAGGTTTGGGAGAAGAGGCCTTGGTTTGTCCAAGGTCTCAACTACGTTCTCATTCCTTGGAGGCCTTTCTTCATGCCTTTTGTCCACAAAATCACAAATGTTGATCAATGGGTGAAAATCCCATTTCTTCCTAACGAGTATTGGTCTTGGACCCATTTAACCACTCTCACCAACAAAATCGGCCACTTAATCAAGCTAGATAGATTCACTCATCAAAACGATGATAAGGCATTGTTTGCCCGTGTTTGTTTGAATATCAACATTACCGAGCCCGTTCCCCATTCAATCACCATGACTTTCGTGTATGAGTCATCCAAATTTTTCCTCTCTTATGAGGGGGTCCATGAGGTGTGTCCTCTTTGTGGCATCTCGGATCACACCCTTGCCCTTTGTCCTAACAAGCCGGCCCCTTGTCTTGAACTAGTCGTGGCCAAGCTCGAAGCAAGCAACATCACACCCCCCCTCTCCCACCACTAATGAAAACAATGAGTGGTTCTTTGTCAAGCCTCAACGTAGAGGTAGACCTCGCTTTGCATACCGCACCCCCTTCAAAGGAAAGAAACACACCCCTCCACCTCCACCCCCTACTAATGACATTGCTATTAGCAACCTTACTTGTAATGAAATCATTTTTAACCCTCCCTCCTCCCCCTATTATGTTGACATGATTGCCACCACCAACGCCTTTGCTTCCTTAGCTGAATTTCAAATCAATGGCAACGATGGAGTACAACTTAAACCCCCCCCCATTCTAAGCCCTCCTATCACTAACCATGATCTTAATGTCAATGACCCTAATGACGATCTAGATGAGGAGTTCCTCAATGCTTTGGGTGTTATTCACCATAATCCTAATGTACTTTTTGATGCGGACATGACGAAAATTCCATCTCCTTCGACTATAGGTCCTAATGAGCATGCGGTTGATGGTCTTAAGCGCCGCAAGAGGGAGGACTATGAAAGCACCCCATCAACATCCAACTAATTTCTTCATGTTAAGCACTATTTTTTTTGGGTTATCTTTATTTTGGGTTACTTAGGAGGACCTTTTTCAATTTCTAGTTGTATTTAATTTGTTGTATTTTATTTCTGTTTTTTAGACTAATTGCACTTGTTAACTTACTAGGTCCTCCTCCTTTCTCCTATATGTGATTATCACTCTTAATACACTGGAGACATTTTGCTATTTCTTAGTCTATTTATGGTGTATGAAATGCTATAAAATCCTGTTTCTTTTCTTTCCTTTGCATTTCTCATGGCCCTGGTAATTCTGGAATCCTGGTCAAATTTTTGGTACTTGGACTGACCACATCCCTCACTTCGTTTTGTGGTACAGGTCAAAAGCTTAAATCCCAGTGGCCTTAAGTGCGCTTCTGCCCATCCAGCACTGCCACCAGGCTTTTAAAGCCTTAACGAACCGAGTGCTTGACACTCGCAAAGCCGGAGTGTTTTTCCACCCCTTAACGAGTGTTCTCATGCTTGCAGGTTCAGTTAAGTTAAATTCTCCAGGCCCAGATCTTATGGTCCACATTTTGATCTGGACGCCCGTTTTGGTAATTTGTACTCTCTCCGTCTTGCGGGTGGCCCTCTAATGCTGTCTGGGCCTCTTAGCCCCAACTGTTCAGTAACACATTTGGTAGGCCTTTGGGCCTTGAAATTTGACCAGGCTATTTTAGCCCAAGAAAACCGAGTGCTTCTCACTCGCTTGAAAGGGGTATTTTCCCACCCCCTAATGCATCCTTTCATGGCTGCAGATTATTTTGGGAACTCTCATGGTTCCTCCGTTGCAAGATCTTTTTTTCAACGCACTATTCAAAGACCCTTTCCTTATCTAACAATAGTTATATGAAAATATTAAGCTGGAATATCCAAGGGGGTAAAAAACCCCAAGCGCTAAGCAAACTCATCTATTTAGAGAATAAATATAGACCGAATATTATTTCCGTCCTCGAAACACTTACAAATAACGGGAATAGCAAAATGATTCTTAAAACGCTACACTTTCATAGTAATATTATAGTTGACCCCGTTAACCATGCAGGGGGCATTTGGGTTTGTTGGAACAACGACAACATTACTGTTAAACCCTAGTTTTGATGATGACAAAGGAACAAAGATGCAAACTAAGTATTGAACTAACAAGTTGTTAAGTGAATGGATTTTACAAGGTATTAAAGAAAGGAGCAAAGAGAATACTAAGTCAAAGAAGAAATCAAGTTTGGATTTTGAAGACTAAGTGAACATGCTCAAAGATTTGATACTACAGAAGCATTGGAGCAAGAAGATCAAATCAAGGCTTTTTGTTTCTAGTTCCAATGTAACGGAACGAGTAAGAATGGTAAGGAACTGTAGCAATTTAAAATGAGAATGAGTGTCTAATGTAAATAAGTATAACGATTAAATAATGACGCTTGAGTGATTTATGCCTAGATTCTAGGAAACCGTTTTTATTTAGTAAAAATCTGATTTTAAGGAAAATCTTTTTAAGGAAAAGATTTTATTTTTATAAGATAATTAAAAATCCTTTTCGGTTTTAAGGAAAATATCTTTAACGATTATATTTTGATAAAAGGATTTAATTTTGATTTTATTAATTAAAATATTTCTTAATTAAATCAGAGTTTGATTTACTGCTTAAGTGGTTGCTAAAATTAAGGAAGCAGTAAAACTTCCATAACCCACGTTCAACAGCGATCATGGAGATCATGGGTGTCAAAAGGAACGTGTTCCTCTCATTAAGGAACATCATGGGAAAATGTTTTTACCACTAACACATGATTTAATCCCACGTTCTAAGTTATCACTACTATAAATACTTATGTCTAATTAAGTTCCTATTTGTGTCTGACCAAGTGAATTAGTGAGTTTAACTAAGTAAAGTGTCAGTGCCTTCATTCTCTCATAAAAGCTATTTGTTATTTACCTTCTTACTCTAATTCCACTAAGCTTATTGATCATTGTATTTTGGTTTTGGTGTAAGGGGATTTTGAGTGAAATCCTGTAAGAGAGAAAGCTTTGAGTGAAGTGAGTTAAAGTGAGAAAACTTCAAGTGAAGTTGAGAGGAGCAACTGTTAAGGGAACAGTTGTTCAGGAACTTGAGTTTAGGAACTCAAGGTGTGGCCCGTGAGTAGAATTAGGTTGTAACAAAGTTGTTTGGCCTAGTTAGCGAAAGTGTTGAGTTTAAAATCCCTAGTGGTCGAGGTTGTTTGTTCTTGTTGGGCCCAAGAAGTTTTTCCTCGTAAAAATCCCTTGTGTTCCTTTAGCTTGTTTCTTTGTTTAAGTTTTATAATTCCGCAAAAAGTTACGTTTATTTCTACACATACAATTCACCCCCCTCTTGTATTGTTCCTAGTGAAATAACAATTGGTATCAGAGCTAGAACTCACGAAAAATAGGAAACCCTATTGAGAAAAAGATCCAAGGAACAGTGAACACCACCGAGACACTTGAGGAAGGATACTCTACGCAAAGGCCTTATATGTTCAATGGGAAGTTCTATTCTTACTAGAAGAACATAATGGAGATTTTCATCAAGGTCGAAAACTACCAGGTATGGAGAGTCATTGAAGTTGGTGATTTTGAGGTCATAACGACTAATGACAAAATTGAGGTAATTCCTAAACCCTTCTCTGAATATGACAAAGCTGATTTTGAAAAAATGGAAGTGAATGCTATGGCTGTTAAACTTTTGCATTGTGGAGTTGGACCCCATGAACACAATAGAATCATGGGATGCAAATCCGCAAAGCAAATATGGGATTTACTTGAAGTAACCCATGAAGGAATTAATGAAGTCAAGAGATCTAAAATTGATTTACTAATGAATCAATATGAACTGTTCTCCATGAAGGCTAAGAAAAGCATACAAGAGATGTTTACTCGTTTTACTAACATTATTAATGAGTTAGCTTCTATTGGAAAGTTTATTTCATCAGAGGAACAGGTTCGAAAAGTCCTTAGGAGTCTTCCTAAGGATAGATGGATGGCTAAGGTCACTAATTTGCAAGAAACAAAAGACTTCACTAAGTTCAATTTGGAACAGCTTGCTGGATCACTTATGACTCATGAGATCCACCTTGATATTGAGTATGGTGAAAGCTCTAAGTCAAAGTCCATTACCCTAAAAGCAGATGATGAAGATGACTCCGACTCATAAGAAGAGGAAGCAGCTCTCATGGTCCGAAAATTTCGAAAGATGTATAGGAACATGAAGAATGGGAACTTCAAAGGTAAAACTAAAAATTTTCTAACAAAGCTGCTTGTCATAAATGTGGTAGTACAGATCACTTCATCAAGGAATGTCCACTTTGGGAAAATGACAAGACCAAAGAAAGGAACAAGGAACGTTTAGCTGAAAGGAACAAGGAAACTAAAGCACCTTTCTCTAAAGCGAATGTTCGAAAAGCTATCATAGCAGCTTGGGGAGATTCAGAGACTGAAGAGAAAGAGGAACAACAAACTAAAGAAACTGCAAATCTTTGCCTCATGGCAAACACTGACATAAAAGAAGATGGAGAAAATGTTGAGGTAAGCCAACATATACTTGAATCAGACTTAGATGGAAAAACTAGGACTGAAATTTATGATCTTCTTTATGATGCAATTCTTGAATGTAGAGATGAACGTGAAAAACGTGAACAAACTGAAAAAGCTATTAAAGTTTGTAAAGAACATATAGAATGGCTTAAGAAAATGAGAACGGATGTTGAAAGTAGGTTCTTTGATTTATTTCATAAGAACTAAAATCAAGGAACTTTATGAGAGTGTGAAGAATGAAAATTATCTAATTAATTTAGAAATTTCACACCTAAAGGAATTTGTCCCTGTTCTAAGTTCCTTTGATATAAGATCAACTCCTTTGAAAGGTTACAGATCTGAGATTGAAAATTTAAATAAAGAAAAATTGTCTTAAAGGAACAGATCTGTAATCTTACGAAGGAACTTGTTGTTGCTAGGAACAGAGGCAAAGTGATGGTTGTTCCTAACTGGATTGAGAGACCACAGACTAAAAGAAAAGAAGGTCTTGGTTTTGAAAACCATAAGAAGAGGAACAAGCCTAAGAAATATGTTGACCTACCTAGGGACAAAATTTGTATGTATTGTGGAAAGATAGGTCATTACATAACTCAATGTCAACTAAGAACTGGAATAATTGGCAAAAGTGTGAAATTAAGCAACATGAAATGGGTTGCTAAAATAAATGCTAGTCAAGAACAGGAACCCACAAAAGAAGGGGTTCCTACAACTAACAACTAGTTGATTTTTGCAGGTTAGAGTGAGGGGGAATAACACTTGGTATCTTGATAGTGGTTGTTCTAAACATATGACAAGAGACAAATCTAAGTTTCTCTCACTCTCAACCTATGAAGGTGGAAGTGTGACATTTGGTGACAACAAGAAAGGTAACATAGTTGCCATGGGTAAGGTTGGTAAGTCACCATCACATTCCATTGATAATGTTTTTCTAGTTGAAGGTTTAAAGCATAATCTCTTAAGTATTTCCCAATTCTGTGACAAGGGAAATGTTGTTAAATTTAATAGTGAAAAATGCTTAATCGTTATTATTAACTCTAAGAATGTCATCTTGGAAGGAACAAGAAAAGGGAACACATATATTGTGGATCTTGATCTTGTTCTTAAAAACAACTTGACATGTCTTAGTGTTATTGAAGATGATCCAATCTTATGGCATAAGTGTCTAGGACAAGCTAGCTTTTCATTACTTGACAAACTTCGATCAAAAGATCTTGTTTTGGGATTACCATCTATAAAATTTCATATTGATCAAGTTTGTGATGCATGTGCCAAAGGGAAGCATATTATATCCTCTTTCAAACCTAAAAATATCGTAAGCACCACTAAGCCATTGGAATTAATTCACATGGATTTGTGTGGCCCCATGAGAATTCAAAGTAGAAGTGGCAAGAGGTATGTGCTAGTTATTGTTGATGACTACTCAAGATACACTTGGGTTATTTTTCTCTCTGCAAGGATGAGACTTATGATGAGTTCCTTGTCTTTGCAAAAAGAGTTCAAAATTTGAGTGGTCACAAATTAATGCATATTAGATCCGATCATGGTAAAGAATTTGAAAATTATAAATTTGATAACTTAAGCAGAGACCATGGCCGAGATCACAATTTTTCTGCCCCTAGAACACCACAACAAAATAGTGCTGTAGAAAGGAAAAATAGGACTTTGGAGGAAATCGCTAGGACTATGCTAATTGCTAGTGAACTTCCAAGGAACTTTTGGGCTGAGGCTGTTAATACTGCTTGTCACATAATAAATCGTGCCATGATGAGATATATCATTAACAAAACTCCTTATGAGCTTTATTTTGGTAAGAAACCCAATATTACACATTTCATAACATTTGGTTGTAAATGTTTTGTCCATAATAATTGGAAAGATAATCTTGGAAAATTTGATGCAAGGAGTGATGAAGCAATATATCTAGGATATTCATCACATAGTAAGGCTTATAGAGTTTACAATAAAAGAACTATGTGTGTTGAAAAAAGTGTACATATAATTTTTTATGAATCTGACAATTTTAATCCAAGCAAGCAGGTTGATTACTTTGAAATTGGCTTGGTGAGACCTAATGAAAAAGATATTCAATTGAGGAAGAAGAAGTAAAAGAGGAAAGGAACGAAGAAGATGAAAACTTTGATAACAAGGTTGTTCCTGTTCCTCAAGATGATGGAGTTGTTCATGTTCCTACTAAGAACGAAAATGTTGAAGGAACTGATTCAACAAATGCTAAAAGAGGAACAAATGTACAAGGCTCCTCATCCTCTCATGAAACTCAAGAGGAACAACCTGTTCCTATAAGGGAGTTTTAATCAAAACCTTGGAGACATCAAAAATCACATCCAGTGGAGCTCATAATAAGTGACATATCCAAAGGTACGCAAACTATATCTCAATTAAGGAATTTTTGTGCATTTTGCATGCGTTCCTATCAATGATGGAACCAAAAAATCATGAAGAAGCCTTAACTGTTTCTGATTGGATCACTTGTATGCAAGATGAGGTAAATGAGTTTCAAAGAAACAAGGTATGGCATCTAGTCCCCCTCTTCTAAACAATAAAAAGTGATTGGTTTAAAATGGGTGTTTAGAAACAAACTAGATGAGCATGGAACAATTGTAAGGAACAAATCTAGACTTATAGTAAAAGGTTATAATCAACAAGAAGGAATTGACTATGAAGAAACCTTTGCTCCTGTTGCTAGACTTGAGGCTATTAGAATACTAATTGCATTTGCTGCATATATGGGATTTAAACTGTATCAAATGGATGTCAAATGTGCATTTCTTAATGGCTTTTTAAATGAAGATGTATATGTTGAACAACCCCCTAGATTTGAAAGTAATGATTTCCCAAACCATGTCTATAAACTTAACAAGGCTTTTTATGGGTTAAAGCAAGCGCCTAGGTCATGGTATGAGAGATTATCTAAGTTCCTTTTAGAAAACAATTTTAAAAGAGGAAAAGTTGATAAAACTTTATTTCTAAAATCGAAAGGAACCGATATACTTCTTGTTCAAATATATGTTGATTACATTATCTTTGGAGCAACTAATGAGTCATTATGCAAAGAATTCCCAAACCTTATGAGTAATGAATTTGAAATGAGTATGATGGGTGAGTTAAATTTCTTTCTTGGGTTAAAAATTCAGCAAACGGAAAAAGGAATATTAATTCACCAACAAAAATACATAAAGGAACTATTAAGAAATATGGCCTCAAAATTCAAAGATAAATCACACTCCTATGGGAACTTCAACTAGATTAGATGAAGATTCCATAGGAACAAGTGTTGATCAAACACAATATAGAGGCATGATTGGTTCTCTTTTGTATCTAACTGCTAGTCGTCCAGACATAGCTTTTAGTGTTGGTTCGTGTGCTAGATTTCAAGCAAATCCCAAGGAATCTCATCTAACAGCAGTAAAAAGAATTCTTAGATATCTCAAAGAAACAGATGATCTTGGACTTTTCTATCCAAGAAGTGACACATTTGAGTTAAGAGGATATACTAATGCTGACTATGTTGGAGATCTTGTGAATAGGAAAAGTACCTCATATATGGTTCAATTTCTTAGTCATAGTTTAGTTTCTTGGAGCACCAAGAAACAAAACTCAATTGCTTTATCCACTGCTGAAGCAGAATATGTAGCTGTTGCTGCATGTTGCTCTCAAATGCTTTGGATTAAACAACAACTTTGTGACTATGGAATAAACTTTAATTGTGTTCCTATTTATTGTGATAATACAAGTGTCATTAGTATTTCAAAAGATCCAGTGCATCATTCAAGAGTTAAGCATATACATATCAGACATCACTTTCTAAAAGAAAATGTGGAAAAAGGTTTGATTAAACTTGAGTTTTGTCAAACTGAAAATCATATTGCTGATATACTAACCAAGCCTCTACAAAGAGATAGATATGAAAAATTAAGGCTTGGGTTAGGTTTAATAAAACTTAAGTAATTGTTCTTATTCCAATCCCCCATGTCTGAATTGATTTGTCTTACTCTATGTGATATTAAGTGACTGTGATTAATTGCCTAAGACCATTGCAAACTAAAATGTTCAAAAACATAAACATGGATTCAAAGGATCAAAGCCACTCATAAATGTCACATAATACTCCCCTTATTGTTCCTAAGTGATAGAAACATGCATGATTTGATGAATGTTGATAATAAGTAAAAGTTGTTTCTATAGCACAAGTTCCTTACTTTTCTTTTTCTTTCCATAAATTAAAAAGTCCATAAAAATCCAAAAATCCCAAAAATATAGGAATCATATTTATCAACTCTTGATTCAATTTTTATCTTTTCTTTTCTTTTATTTTATTTTTTTATCTTTTTAATTTTTAGGCGTGTAACTCTTCGTTTACTGTTACATGCATCTTCTTTCTTTTTCCTATTTCCCTTTCAAAAACCGTGTTCCTTAAACGCTTCAACTTCACCATTGTTCATCTAATTCACACCTCTTCGCCCCACATAAAACCTCAATATTTCTTCACCAAATGGCAAAAACCTCTCTCAATTCACCTTTCCCAAAAGCAAAAACTCCCACAAACTCTCAAATGGAAAATCCCTCATCTTCTTCCAAAACCTTAGAAATCGAAAATTCTCAGAAACAAAAATGGAGATAGATCAGCAAAAATTGGAGTCACCAAAGAGAAGTATAAGAAGAAGGAAACTGATTGGGGAAGAAGATGAAGAAGAAACCCCAGAATCAGTTGAGGAGGAAGAAGAAGCTACGCCTGTTCCTTCCAAAGGAACTGCTGCTTCTTCCTCCAAGAAAAGAGTGGAACGAAGTGATTCAAGGTATGTTTTAAGATTCTGTGTAGATCTAGAATGGGCCAAGAAAGTTCAATTCAATGAACTAATTGAAATTCTAAAGGAACAAGGTATGGAATACCTTTTTGAAACCGCATTTAAAAATGCCTTAGTTTCTTTAGCCATGGATGAGTTTTGTGCAAACTTCATCAACACTAATGGAGTATGTACTACGGAAGTATGGGGGAAGAAAATAAAATTTTCCCAAGATACTTTAGGAAAAATATGAGAAGTTCCTTGCAAAGGAACTGATCTGTATTTTAAAAGGAAAGGAACTGTCACCTTTCCTAATTTCTCCCAAGATGACATTGTTAAATCTTTTGGGGGAACTGCTGGCCAAACTAAGATCAATCACAATCTCCGCTCCCCAGTACATAAAATTCTGTTTAATCTTGTATGGAGGGCACTCATTCCTCGAACTGAAAAGAGGAATGAGGTGGGTCTCCTAGATATGTGCTATATGTTCTGTCTTGACCACCACATACATATAAACTTCCGTTCTCTCTTTATCCAACACATAACATACTGTATTAAAAACCATTGTGTTGTTGGATATGGAGCACTCATCACCTCTCTTCTCTCCCACTTCAAAGTTAAAACTACTAGTTGGCCTACCTTGGGAATTAAGCAAGGTAATATTTTAAATGAAAAAACTTTGTATGGATTGGACCTCTCTGTCCAAGATGGGGTTCTGACTCAAGGGAGGATAGCCTCCAGTTCCTCACACAAGAGAAAACTACCTAAGGCAGTAGAGGAGGAACAAGTGGAAGTGATCTTGGTGGAACAAGTTACTAAACCAACTGAACCAAAGGAACAGCCACCTAAGAAAAGAAAAACGGTTGCTAAAAAACCTACCAAACCTATTCCTAAACAATTAGGCAAAGTTCTAGGTTGAGAATTGCAAAAACCACCCATGTTCCTTCTAATGAGGACTCTCCTTTAGTCCTATCTGATGAAGAGGAACTCCATAAATTCTCACCTAAGGAACCCACTCCTCCTTCTTCACCAAAAATGTCAATTACACTCAATACCATCCCTTCCATCTCTCCCTCATCCTTCATTGTTCCTTCTAGTTATGAACCAATGAAGGTTGCTATAAATGAGCCTAACCCTTTCTCCTCTACTTCTACTGCCCTACCACCCCAACCTCCATTTCTTCCTTCACTTTACACCACCTCTACATCTTCTGTTTCTCTCACAGGAACAGCAGGACCATCCCAAGAAAACCCACCAGTTCCTCCACCAAAACCACCTACTGACCTTGGTTCAAAGGGAAAGGATCGGAACAAGTTCCTTCGGATGATTATTGTAGACACATAATTGTGTCTCCCCATTTAAGGATCCAATGATGAAACATACCGCGACATCAGTTGGCGCGACCCAACGGAGGAGCAATCTAAAGAACTATTCTAAAATGGTTTCGAAATGATATTCTAAAGCCCAATTAATTGTTCATGATAATTAATTGTATTTCAAGCCCATAAAATGTTTTAAATTCATTTTAAAAGCCCAATCAAATATTAATTATTTTAAAAAATGTTTTTCATAATCATTTTCATTATCTTCAATCAGAAATAAGATTTTTGATCCGTAAAATTCCATCTTCGGAATTTTAGGGATAGAAAGGTATCTTCGAAAGACGCGCAAAGGAATATGCTCGAATATTCCCGAATATGCGCCGGACGCGGGAGCTGCGCTCAGCGCGCCACGTGCGTCCAGTACATAGGCCAGAACGCGCCAGGCGAGCCAATGAGCGCCTGACACGTAGATTTTGTGACTCACACAGAGTCCTGCGTCAGACGCAAGTCCTGTGTGAGACGCAACTTTCTTTTCTATCTTTTCAAAAACGCGTTTACACGTGCCTAAACTTGATTGGGCTGGCTGCGTCAGGCACACCAATGTGCGCCTGACGCGTGGCATTGCGCCTAGCGCAAGGCTTGCGTGGAGCGCAAATCTGCTTTTTCCTATAAATACCCGTATTTTCCCGAATTACGGACGGCTTTTTTATGTTATGATTTCACGCACATAAATTCTCTCGACTACTCCGAAATACTTCGAAAACACTCAAATACTTCAAACACTCAAATACTTTCAATCAATCAATACTTTCACACTGCGTTCTTGGTTCCACGATTGCTCCGCCTAAAGATCGTTGCGCTCCTCAATCTAAGCCGCATAGGTATAATACCTGAGGGTCCTTGAATAAATTCTCTATTTTTATATTGAAGTTACTAATCATTTATTTCATGATGTAGATCTTTGGTATAAAATCGTTATACTGTATATTCTAACCTCTTTTCTCTTTCTTTTTATTTATTTTTCATTATTATTATACTTGCCTGATCATTATATGCATGCTATTATGATTGTCTCTGCTTTATTGCTTTTATCACCCCACATGTTATTTTTGCTAATCAAAGACCTAAATAATTGTTCTAACATTAATCAGATTAATTTGGACAACCTGCTAGGTTCCCTGTAAATTGATTGCATAATAACATATCACTAAAAAATAGTCTTTTTATGTGTTTCCTGAACTCACTTAGACTAAATATTTTTAGGGTGTATAAAACATTATTTGATTATTCTTTGGCATAAAATTTGTAATGAATCGATATTTAGTAGAGGCCAACTTTGGAATGTGGCTCATTATGACTATATTCGTACCCTCACCCCCGAACTCAATCTTTGGTGCACTTTGACCATCTATGGAGTCAGGACGGGGAAATCTACATTGGATAATTTGTCCCTATATTTTTCCCATATCCAATTAGGTTTATGATTCTTCCTAAAAAGAATTGTTGGCGACTTCTTTCAAAACAATTTTCAATAAAACTTTAACAGTGGGGCAGTCAAATATAATACGCGCTCACACCGCGTAGGCTAAATAAAAACACGCCTACAATTTGGCGACTTCACTGGGGAAGATTTTAAAAAATTAATTTTTTAAATGAGTGGGTGAAACTTGAAAAATACGATTCATTCTTATTTTTATGCCTTTGAATAATATACTGTTTTGCATATGCATGGCTACTGTTCAGCCACCATAAGGACAATCAACCTTGCCTCATTAGCACATGTTCTATGTGTGAGGTCACCCCCTGGGGGTTTGCGCTTTGTCCTTCCAAAAAGCTTCCTAAGCGATAGTGTTGGATCTTAGTCATAAGCAAATCTACCCAACCATGGCATTGTTCTCTTGTTCCTGACTTGAAACTGGAGTGCGTCTTACACGTGGCCACCTCTTTAAGCAGGGGTACGAAGCGTGGGATCAATCTCTTAGTCATGGACCCTTTCAGACTGAACCTAAACCTGACCAATAATTTCAAACATAGAACTGGACTTTAGGTTGAGAACTTTTGCATCCATGTTATATGACATTTGCCTGTGATTGCAATTCTTGCCTGCTATTATTCTGTCAAATTGTCATTATTATGCGTCGTTCCTAAAACCGCGTCTAAAAACAAGAAAAATTCATCAATCGGCCAATTCGTCGCCTAAATCCCCGAAAAACGTGTCGGGGAGTAGTGCGCCAAGCGTATTACGTTGCGCCTGGTGCACCATTCCCGCGCTAGACGCACAGCTGTGCGCCGCGCGCAGCAATGCTGCGCGGCACGCAGTCTGTGCATCGCACGCTTTTCGTCAATTTAGCCGTCGTAATTGCCGATCCTACGTTCAGTCCTATGTGCGTCTTTCTGTCTGCATTCGCGTAGTTTGGTCTAATTAGAGGTCTCACCTAATCAAACGTTCAAAAAATTCAGTCTTTTCATGCAAGGTCAAGTCCGTCTAAAAAAAATGCATCTAAAGGGTCATTGACAACTAAGGTTGTCATGCATATCTACCTCTTCCCATTTTCTCCCTACTGTTCAACTAATCTTCCATATCAATCCTACCTTACCATATTCATCAATTTCAAAAACTTACATTTTTTAAAAATCAATCCTACACAATCTTCTATTATACTCTTTTTCAAAAACATTTACTAATCATCATCATACCACGATATTTCAAAAAAATATATTTTTTCAAAATTAATCCATCATCATCTATTCCTAACAAAAGATAAAACAAAGGGGTTCCTTTCAAAAACGAATTTCGAAAAATTCTAAGCTCAATCCAAACACCTTCATCGAATCCAATCCAATCGACCCAATTCACTTGCATTCATTCTAGGCCCATATGCATTAGAGTCCATTTTGCATTCATATAAGGTCCATCTAATTCGAGTCCATGCATTCACATTAGACCCGCTAGCATTGAGTCGGTCTTAGGCCCATATAAGTCTAGTTCATTTCAAAATCTAGGCCCATCTGCATCTTTATGTGAAGTCTAGTCCAAGTCTATCCTTAATCAATTCCAATCTAAATCTAAGTCTAGTCCAATCCAAATCTTAGGTCCATTTAGGCCCAATTCATAACCTAGGTCTAGTTTGCATCTCCATGTAGGCCCTAGCCAAGTCCAATAGCCCAAATTCCTCTAGTTGTCTAGCCTGCTTGCTCCCCCGTAAGTTCAAGGTCTAGCATTCCTTAAGTCTATAGACAATTGTTGTGTCTAGCCTGCTTGCTCACCCGTAAGTTCAAAGTCTAGCATTTCATAAGTCCATAGGCAATTTTTGTGTCTAGCCTGCTTGCTCACCCGTAAGTTCAAAATCTAGCATTTCATAAGTCCATAGGCAATTTTTGTGTCTAGCCCGCTTGCTCACCCGTAAGTTCAAGGTCTAGCATTCCTTAAGTCCATAGGCAATTTTTGAGTCTAGCCTGCTTAGTTTAATGTAAGTTTCGAAGTCTAGTTGTCTAGCCTGCTTGCCTTAAGTAAAGAGTTTAATCTCTGTTTTTGTCCAGCCTTCCTTTGTGTCTAGCCTGCTTGCCCACCCGTAAGTGCAAAGTCTAGCATCCCATAAATCCATAGGCAATTTTTGAGTCTAGCCCGCTTAGTCTAATGTAAGTTCCGAAGTCTAGTTGTCTAGCTTGCTTGCTCACCCGTAAGTTCAAAGTCTAGGTGCCTAGCCTGCTTGCCTTAAGTTAAGAGTCTAGTCTCCCTTATTGTCCAGTCTTCCTTAAAGTCTAGCTTGCTTGCTCATCTGTAAGTTCAAAGTCTCTCTCCTAAACCCAATCGTAGAGTCCAGTCTGCTTGCACAGTCCAGTCCAGTCCATGTCTGCATTTGCATATAGTTAGGCCCCTGTCTCCATCATGGTCAAGTCTATACTTGTCCAAAACCCATAACCATTTCCATTTCCATTTCAAAGTCTCTTTCCACTTTCATTTCCCATTTTCATTTCCATTTCCACTTCCATTTCCCATTTCTCATCTCCATTTCTCATCTCCGTTTCTCATTTCGAAAGCGTCATTTCTTAAAATTTATGAGGTCCATTTGATTTCTGTTCAGGACAGGTCGTGAGATTATCACTTGGGAACGTTCAACAGAGAGGCAACAAGGTCAACCTACTCCTAGACTCATTAAGCGCATCCTCACCTTTTCAGACGAATCCTCCGACTCTTCTGAATCATCATCCGAAATGGGGGATACTAATGAACAACTTAGTGCCATTATGGCTCAACTCACACTGATGAACTCTCGTCTTGAGGAACAAGACAAAGAGATCAAGGCACTAAGGGAGAAGCTCACTGAGGAAGACGAGCAAGGTGGCACTCCACCACCAATCAAAACCAACACAGAACTAAGGTTTGAAAAACTCGAGCAATTGATCCAGTTAATTCCTGCGCTCGAGGGTCAGGCTCATGGCCATGACATCATTGATCCTGAACTGAGGGACAAACTCCCTAAAAAGGTAACCTTGGGTGACCTCCCAATATTCAAGGGGGTCGAAGACCCAGATGACCACTTGAGAGCATTTTCCATCTCTATGGCTCTCAAGGGCATGAGTAAGAACCTGTTTGCTTATGTCTTTCCTTTAACCTTGGATGCACATCCATCCAAGTGGTTCAGATCACTGAATAAGGCCAAGCTAAATGACTGGGACTATATCAGAGAAGAGTTCCACAAACAATACATCTACAACACTCAACTTCCTATTGGCCTTCGTGAGTTGGAGTTAACCAAACAAAACTCCAACGAAGACTTCGTCACCTTCCTTAACAGATGGAGGGATTAAGCACAAATGATTAATAGGCCATCCCAGGAGGATCAAGTCCGACTGGTGATACGCAACCTGCAGCCGAAGTATGGGGATCATATCAAGTTCCAACCTATAGAGTCTTTCACGAAGCTCTATAAAGTAGGCCTACTGATTAAAGAAGAAATACAGGCCAACAAGAACAAGGGTTCCAACAATAACAATAACTCTTTCAAGAAGAGTAACAATGGCCCTTCTAGCTCCAAAAGCAATGAGGTCAATGCCATAGCTGCTGAAAAGAGAAGCTATCAAAAGCCTCAAAGAACATTCGCACCTTTAGGCATGTCCTTAGGAGAAGCCTTCACTAGACTTCATGCAAAGGGGGCACTTCAGCCTATTGGCCTTACTCCGGATCCTGCTCTTGAGAATAGATCCAAGAGGTGGGATCCTAATGCTTACTGCAAGTACCACCAAGGGAATGGACACCCAACATCTGCGTGTTGGACCTTAAAGAATCACCTGCAGGATATGGTTGAAGACGGTAGATTGCCAATTCCACTGCGGCAAAAAAAGTCGAGAACAACAACGAACCCCTTGGGTAGCACCTAAACAACGCCGGGGCTTAGTCATTTAACGCTAGTTTTCTAGGTTGAGTCGGAGAGTCCCTCCCCTAGCTCCTTCATTTCCCTTCTGGTCGAGTCCATGTCATTTAGGTTTTTATTTCTAATAAGCCTTGTTCTATTTATTTCTGATTAATAAAATAATTGCATTTTCATTTTCATTTTCATTTTCATTGGCCTTTCATCATTTTTATCTATGCTTCTAATTCAATGATGAAACTCAAATCACCTAAATGAACTTGACTAACAATAATAAAAGGAGATCTGAAATAAATAAAAAAGAGGACATACTTTGGTTCAGGAGTTATTCCCCCTTTCCTTCTATTACTTTCCATAAGCCATCCATGCAATCCAATCAAAAATCCTTTAAACCATCATCTCCATTAACCAAATAACCTTTCAAAATCAAAGCTCCACAAATAACCTTCAAACCTTTCAATACCTTCAACCAAACTTGTGCGCAAGCCTTACTATATCAAAATATGTCAATGCCAAGCAAAAACTAAAACAAAGAGTAAAAAATTCAAAGTGCGAAAAAAAATGAAAAAAAGCAAGAGAAAACGCACATGACAAAAAAGAAAAAAAAATGCAAAAAAGAAAGAGCCAAAGGCAAAATAAAAGATCAAGCTAGGGGGCTTGCACACAAGTTCTACCCCTCATTCCAATCCTTCAATCCATCAAAACCCTTAACCTTTAATCCAAATCCATGACTCTTCATTCCTCAAACCAATTAAACCTTCATCTAAACCTCAAGCCTTAAACCTTTCAACCTTTCAACCTTTCATCATCCTTAACTCCTTTTTTCAAGGTATGTCCAAGCCCGCTAGGTTGAAAACCCGAAAGGGCGGCCTAGGCAAAAGTTAGGGCACCAAAAAAAATGATAAATAAAAAAAGAAATCAGATCCAGAACTACGAATGGTCTGATTTCGCAAGGATACGTAGGAATCCTCATCTCGAGGTCCGACCGCTTCAATTGAATAAAAATTAGTCATGGTCTAATGATTTGACTTTCTAGAATTTAGGAGCATAATCTCTTTCTAGATCCCGACATAGACTCGAGTCTGAACCTAGCCTCGATAAAGCCTTTTCCCACCTACATTTTTTTGAGTCATAAATTTAAACCTTTTATTTTTCAATCCAAACTCTCCTTTTCCCCGAAGGATTCTCCAACACTTCCATGGTCTCTGGTGATATTTGACTTTGCCTAATCATCTTCCCAAAGAAGAATCCCTAGTACAATCCCCAGCGATAACTTTCAACGTTCAAGACAGATCAACTACATTCCAATATCAGATCAATTCATTTCAATCAAGGCTCATAATGCCTAATTCAAGGCAAGCTCACCCAAAGTGGGGGCTTCCTATGGGTGGTGGTTCCTCCAATTCAAATCAAACTCCCGAAGGGTTGTAATCTGCGACCTCGTTTACGGACCCCAATCATTTACTAAAAACGATTCTCGAAAATCATTCAATGCATTTCTAGTCAGTCTATCATTCTACACATCTTCTAGCCTTGCAACACTACAAGAAAATCACAAAATAACGACGGCCTATCAGCGACGGCAAGTAAAACCGTCGGTACATCCATATTAAGCGACGGCTTTAAGCCGTCGTTGATTACCGTCTGCTTTTATATCATATAACGACGGTTTAGCTGTCGTTGATTAGTAACGACGGCTATAAGCGGTCGTTTTATTTGCGGACTTAAAGCAGAATGTTTTTTTCTTGGGCGACGGTTATAAACGGTCGTTGATTGTCGAAGGGTGGGGGGTTTAATTGAATCTGGTGTTTCATCGGGTTTTAGTTTCAACAAAAAAAAAAAGAAGGAGGGAAAGACCTTGGGGCGAGCACGGCGGCGACGGAACCACCTCCACCTTGCCTTTCCTCCTTCCTCCACCACCGACAATGACGAAACCCACCTCCACCTCACTTCGCCGGCGGTAAGCTTTACTTTCTCCTTTTTTTTAAAAATTTTTGTACTCATGAACCCTAACAATTGGGTTTTGTTACTCGTGAGAGAAGTGAACTTCAGGCGACGACCTTGGGCGACGAAGTTGCATCGACTCTTGCCGGACCTACATTTCGCCGGTGGTAAGCAGTGCCAATATCTTTTTTTTTTTAATAATTTGTGTACTCATGAAACTAAACCCAGAAAATTTGGTTTTTGCTAATTCTTGTTATTTGTCCTAAAAAATCGAATCTTGTTTTTGTCAGTTTTTTACTCACATTTTGTTAGTCTTGCTTTATTTTATGTATATTTCTTCATTTAAGTGTTTGATTTTATATTAAATCATTTCTTTAATCAAAGTTCATACTACTTATTATTTTTTCATATAATTTCATAGTCAGATTTTAGTGATTTGGTGTTGCTCGTTTAGTAGAAATTGACGCTTAATCAAAGATTTTAGTGATTTCTTTAATCAAAGTTCATAGTTCATTTTAGTTACTTATTATTGGAGTTGCTCGTTTAGTAGAAATTGACGCTTAAAGGTGCCGTTGAATAATTGATTTTCTACATGATGTAGGATTACGTAGCACTTTGGTGTTTCTCTTTGGCTTAATTGTAAGGTTAGTAGCAATTTTTTACCATATTTTGTCTTCAATTTATATTGTTTTCGTTCATGTAAATTATAAATTTTAATTTTTGTGTAAGTTTTTCATCATGAAATATAATGTATTAAAAAAACGTTTGTTTAGAGAATGTTAAAAACTATATAATTTTTTAGTTTATATTACTTTGAAGATTAAGTTACTTTAATTGTATAAGTTTAAGTTACTATATAATTATCACAATAGTTTTTATAGTGGTTCGTTTATTAAAGGTTATAAAAGTTAAAAACTATATAATTATGACAATAATTTAGTTATTGCACATTCCTTTATCTAGTTTACACTATTTAAATTGTTTATATTGTTTTTGACATATTTGTTTTCGTGGAAATAGTTTGGATGAGGTTATAAATTAAAGTTAAGTGTTTAAATAAATATGTTTGCATCATCATGTGCCTAGATACCCGTTCAAGGTATACTCATTAGGAGTATATCTTGAATAGTCCCCGATTGGGACTGTTCTTCGACGTTTGACCTCACTTAGGTGGTGAATGTATGCCTTTTGTTCTATTCTATGTAATTTCCGGTGATGTTGTTTCTCTATGTTGTTCTCTCTGGGTACATATGTAAGCTTTTACGAAGCCGACATTGTGTACTTGGAGAACTCATGGGAAATGCCTGGAATTTACGTAGAAGCGAATAATTGGCATACATTCACTAGTGGGGTTAGACGTCGAAGAATGGGTTAGGTTGGAGTGATAAGGACCTTTGGACATCATTTTAGGCCCTATATGTATTTCACAAATATGTTTTTTGGATTAAAAAGCTAAAACATTAAAAAGCAAGCGGGGGAGGGGGAGGGTCGCAGGGGGAGGGAGGGGGGCGGGGCTGCAGGGGCGGGGGGAGGGGAGAGGCGGGGGAGGGCGGCAGGGGGGGGGCAGGGGGGAGGGCCGCAGGGGGAGGGGGAGGCTGCGGGGGAGGGGGAGGGGGAGGGCTGCGGGGGAGGGGGAGGGAGGGCGGGGGGAGGGCAAGCGGGGGAGGGGAGGGCGGGGGGGCAGGGGGAGGGGGAGGAGGGCGGGGGGGAGGGGGAGGGGAGGGCGAGGGGGGAGGGGGAGGGCGGGGGAGGGGGGAGGGGGAGGGCGAGGGGGAGGGGGAGGGGGAGGGCGGGGGAGGGGGGAGGGGGAGGGCGACGGGGGGGGGAGGGGGAGGGGCGGGGGAGGGGGAGGGGAGGGCTGGGGGGGGGGAGGAGGGGCTGCAGGGGGAGGGGGGGGGGAGGGGGGGCAGCAGGGGGGAGGGGGAGGGCGGCAGGGGGAGGGGGAGGGCAGCAGGGGGAGGGGAGGGGGAGGGCTGCGGGGGAGGGGGGGGGAGGGCGGCGGGGGGAGGGGGGGAGGGGGAGGGGAGGGCGGGGAGGGGGAGGGAGGGCGGGGGGGGGGGAGGGGGGAGGGCTGCAGGGGGAGGGGGGAGGGGTCGCAGGGGGAGGGGGGAGGAGGGTCCGGGGGAGGGGGAGGGGGCGGGGGGGGGAGGGGAGGGGGCGGGGGGGGGAGGGGAGGGCGGCGGGGAGGGAGGGGAGGGGAGGGGTCACAGGGGGAGGGGCGGGGGGGAGGGCGAGGGGGAGGGGGAGGAGGGCAGCAGGGGGGAGGGGGAGGGGGAGGGCAGCAGGGGGAGGGGGGGGGGAGGGGGCAGGGGGAGGGGAGGAGGGGCGGGGGGGAGGGGGAGGCGAGGGGGGGGGAGGGGAGGGGAGGGTCATAGGGGCCGCGTTTCTACTTTCTTGCATTTTACGCGTTTCTACTTTCTTGCATTTTACCCTTGAAAGAAGTATCTTACGCGTTTCTACTTTCTTGCATTTTAGGTAATCATGTCTAATCCTAAGGGCCGCGGAGGTCGAGGTGGCTTAGGTGGAAGCCAAGGTCGTGGGACTTTGACTCCGAGGGAGCTTTTTCGACCACCGCACAAGGAAGCCCGAACCCTATGTCGAGACACAGGGGAGATGATTCACGAGCACGTGACATTGGTGAGCACGTACGGAGACTCCGATGACTCATACGGAGGAAGGTGAAGGTTCGAACCGTGCACCAAGAAAGGTTTTAAGCCCTACTTTGGATTGTGGTAAGTTAGTAAACCTTCATTTCATGATATTTGTATGCAATGATATTCACAATTCACGTGTTTGTTTGGTTTTCAATTCAGGTTTGATGATAACAAGGTTAGTGGGTCCATCACTGACATTTTCCAGGGCCATTTTCGACAACCATGGTTCAATTACAGTGAGGTCGATGATGCAACAAAGACGCATTGGTGGAACATTTTCACAGTATGTATGAATCGAATTATGAAAAATGAAATTGATTATATTACTTTATTAATATCTTTGTTTAATGTTTGACTAAAGGGTATTTACGAATGGCCTCCTGAGTTAGAAGGCCTAGTGAGGAAGGATTACAAGAAAAAAGCTTCATCTCGTCTGCGAGACTTGCGATATCGGGTGGTTAAGAAAGCCAAAGAAAGGCCAAAATGGTTGGGGGAGACGATATACGAAGACATGAAGAAGAGAAGTGAAGACCCAACATTTCGGGAAAAATCAAAAGGCGAAGAAGAACCGAAGAGGTGGCTCCCCCGTCTAATCCACCGAGCCGTCACACTTTCGGGGTTCTATTTCGGCGACACAGCATGCTAGGAAGATGGTAAATATGTTTCATATCTACTACTTAGTGTAATTTACATGAATATGTTCCATAAAGCCTTTGTTAATTAAACAATGTCTACAGGCAAAGAGTAGAGGAGGAGTACTCCCTACTGCTCCCGAGTTGTTCTTGAAGACTCATTTCAAGACTGTTCCTGGAAAAGGAGAAATTCCAGCAAACAAGAAATCAAAGCAAATCTCGGTACATACTTCTAAACATGATATATGTAGTTAGTTTAGTGTATTTATAAGTTGTTTTGATTGAAAATACACAAAGTAGGAAAGTTAGAACCAAATGTAGGCCAATATAGGCCTTTTTGGGCCTTTTTACTTGAAATTGAATGAATACGAGTACTTTGATGCTAGTTTAAGTTATAACCACCTCAAACATGATATATGTAGTTAGTTTAGTGTATTTATAAGTTGTTTTGATTGAAAAAACACAAAGTAGGAAAGTTAGAACCAAATGTAGGCCAATATAGGCCTTTTTAGGCCTTTTTACTTGAAATTGAATGAATACGAGTACTTTGATGCTAGTTTAAGTTATAACCACCTCAAACATGATATATGTAGTTAGTTTAGTGTATTTATAAGTTGTTTTGATTGAAAATACACAAAGTAGGAAAGTTAGAACCAAATGTAGGCCAATATAGGCCTTTTTAGGCCTTTTTACTTGAAATTGAATGAATACGAGTACTTTGATGCTAGTTTAAGTTATAACCACCTCAAACATGATATATGTAGTTAGTTTAGTGTATTTATAAGTTGTTTTGATTGAAAATACACAAAGTAGGAAAGTTAGAACCAAATGTAGGCCAATATAGGCCTTTTTAGGCCTTTTTACTTGAAATTGAATGAATACGAGTACTTTGATGCTAGTTTAAGTTATAACCACCTCAAACATGATATATGTAGTTAGTTTAGTGTATTTATAAGTTGTTTTGATTGAAAAAACACAAAGTAGGAAAGTTAGAACCAAATGTAGGCCAATATAGGCCTTTTTAGGCCTTTTTACTTGAAATTGAATGAATACGAGTACTTTGATGCTAGTTTAAGTTATAACCACCTCAAACATGATATATGTAGTTAGTTTAGTGTATTTATAAGTTGTTTTGATTGAAAATACACAAAGTAGGAAAGTTAGAACCAAATGTAGGCCAATATAGGCCTTTTTAGGCCTTTTTACTTGAAATTGAATGAATACGAGTACTTTGATGCTAGTTTAAGTTATAACCACCTCAAACATCATATATGTAGTTAGTTTAGTGTATTTATAAGTTGTTTTGATTGAAAATACACAAAGTAGGAAAGTTAGAACCAAATGTAGGCCAATATAGGCCTTTTTAGGCCTTTTTACTTGAAATTGAATGAATACGAGTACTTTGATGCTAGTTTAAGTTATAACCACCTCAAACATCATATATGTAGTTAGTTTAGTGTATTTATAAGTTGTTTTGATTGAAAAAACACAAAGTAGGAAAGTTAGAACCAAATGTAGGCCAATATAGGCCTTTTTTAGGCCTTTTTACTTGAAATTGAATGAATACGAGTACTTTGATGCTAGTTTAAGTTATAACCACCTCAAACATCATATATGTAGTTAGTTTAGTGTATTTATAAGTTGTTTTGATTGAAAATACACAAAGTAGGAAAGTTAGAACCAAATGTAGGCCAATATAGGCCTTTTTAGGCCTTTTTACTTGAAATTGAATGAATACGAGTACTTTGATGCTAGTTTAAGTTATAACCACCTCAAACATCATATATGTAGTTAGTTTAGTGTATTTATAAGTTGTTTTGATTGAAAATACACAAAGTAGGAAAGTTAGAACCAAATGTAGGCCAATATAGGCCTTTTTAGGCCTTTTTACTTGAAATTGAATGAATACGAGTACTTTGATGCTAGTTTAAGTTATAACCACCTCAAACATCATATATGTAGTTAGTTTAGTGTATTTATAAGTTGTTTTGATTGAAAATACACAAAGTAGGAAAGTTAGAACCAAATGTAGGTCAATATAGGCCTTTTTAGGCCTTTTTACTTGAAATTGAATGAATACGAGTACTTTGATGCTAGTTTAAGTTATAACCACCTCAAACATCATATATGTAGTTAGTTTAGTGTATTTATAAGTTGTTTTGATTGAAAATACACAAAGTAGGAAAGTTAGAACCAAATGTAGGCCAATATAGGCCTTTTTACCCACTTTATTTTACTTGAATTTGAGTATATTTAACCAAATGCAGGAGACGTACAAGAAGAAGCTGGATCATTGTACCACTCAGGGGTCACAGCCGAACCCTGATCTGTTGTATTGGGAGACAGTTGGGGGGAGGAACCGAGGAAAAGTTCAGGGGTTGGGTCAGGGAGATCATTTGTACTACAACTCTTCATCATGGCGAGGAGATAGCGGCTCTTCACAACCATATGAGCCGTCCATTTTATCTCGATTGAGGCGCGGAGTGGAGGCAAAGGTCGGCTGCGCGGATGGAAGAGGTGGAGGCAATGGTCGCAAAGACGGGTGGAAGCGTCGAAGTCGGGCCATTGTTGAGGAAATGATGAGGAACATGTCTAGTTTCGGCCACATGTCCTCAGGTTGCAACCCAGGCCCCCCTCCACATCGCAGACCAGACGATGACCCAGGGTTTGGTGGTGGCGGTAGTGCTACACAGACACCCTTGACAGTGTAGTGTTTTTGCTTTCGGCAACTTGGTAACTAACTTTTATGCATTTAGTGTCTATATTTTTCGGCATCTAGCTTATTAGTTTCCAGCTTTGTCGATATATATTTTTTGTAAACACAGAATTCTACTTTATTTCCCGACATCGGGATCTATTTTGTGTACATAATTGTAATCTATTTCTTGTAATTATACAAGTATCAATGCAAATTGTAATATATATCAAAATTGCATATTTTTGTAATTGAATGCGATGGAGGAACAGCTTTAGTGTGGTCCACAAGCATGCAGCTGTGCTGGTACAGGTTTAATTATTGGTAACAACAAAAATATTCTAAATAATATAATTTCAAAAAAACAACGACGGCTAAACATTAAATTAACGACGGCTAGGCAGTCGTTGCCAGGTATACCATGGACCCAAGGACTTCCTCTTCAACGACGGCTTTTATATAATAGCGACGGTTTATAACAGACGTTGATGTGGCCCATACAACGACTGTTTAAAACCGTTGGGGAATTTACCGACGGTTTTTAACTGTCGCTAAATCAACGACGGTTTCACACCGTCGTTGATTTAACGACTGTTAAAAACAGTCGTTGGTTTGGTACCAGCGTCGGTTTTTTTAAACGGTCGTCGATTACAAGTAAGCCGTCGGTATTTTACTCACCGACGGCTCAGCGGTCGTTGATTCTAAATTCAGCGACCACCGTTGCACCGACGGTCTTCTAACGACGGTTTAGCCGTTGTTGATGTTTCACCGACGGTTTTCGTAATATTGCCGACGGCTTTTAGCCGTCGTTAAATTCAACCTTTCTTGTAGTGCAAAATCTTGACCTTGCATTGCAGCTTTGCAAAACCCTGACCTTGCATTGCATTTCATACATTTTAGTCTTGCATAACCCTGACCTTGCATGACGTGTCACCCTTTAGCTTTGCATAACCTCAATCCTTGCATAGCGTCTCATGCATCCTTAGAGAATCTAAGTTTGCATTACTGCATCACTATGTGCTTATGTGAGTTGTGTGCACATATCTGCTAACATCTTTCCCTGCAGGTAATCAGATTGCTTGTAGTTATTGTTCTGCATACTAACTTTATTTTACAGAGACCGGCGGTTATAGATCAGTTCTAAACTGCAGAGCGTTTAGAATCATTCTCCGTCCCGACACCGTATACTTTGACTATCGGTTTCCATCTCCGGAATTTTAGGGATAGAAAGGTATCTTCGAAAGACGCACAAAGGAATATGCTCGAATATTCCCGAATATGCGCCGGACGCGGGAGCTGCGCTCAGCGCGCCACGTGCGTCCAGCACATAGGCCAGAACGCGTCAGGCGAGCCAATGAGCGCCTGACACGTAGATTTTGTGACTCACACAGAGTCCTGCGTCAGACGCAAGTCCTGTGTGAGACGCAACTTTCTTTTCTATCTTTTCAAAAACGCGTTTACACGTGCCTAAACTTGATTGGGCTGGCTGCGTCAGGCACACCAATGTGCGCCTGACGAGTGGCATTGCGCCTGCCACGTAGGCTTGCGCCTAGCGCAAGGCTTGCTTGGAGCGTAAGTCTGCTTTTTCCTTTAAATACCCGTATTTTCCCGAATTAAGGACGACTTTTTTATGTTATGATTTCACGCACATAAATTCTCTCGACTACTCCGAAATACTTCGAAAACACTCAAATACTTCAAACACTCGAATACTTTCAATCAATCAATACTTTCACACTACGTTCTTGGTTCCACGATTGCTCCGCCTAAAGATCGTTGCGCTCCTCAATCTAAGCTGCATAAGTATAATACCTGAGGGCCCTTGAATAAATTCTCTATTTTTATATCGAAGTTACTAATCATTTATTTCATGATGTAGATCTTTGGTATAAAATCGCTATACTGTATATTCTAACCTCTTTTCTCTTTCTTTTTATTTATTTTTCATTATTATTATACTTGCCTGATCATTATATGCATGCTATTATGATTGTCCCTGCTTTATTGCTTTTATCACCCCACATGTTATTTTTGCTAATCAAAGACCTAAATAAATGTTCTAACATTAATCAGATTAATTTGGACAACCTGCTAGGTTCCCTGTAAATTGATTGCATAATAACATATCACTACAAAAATAGTCTTTTTATGTGTTTCCTGAACTCACTTAGACTAAATATTTTTAGGGTGTATAAAACATTATTTGATTATTTTTTGGCATAAAATTTGTAATGAATCGATATTTAGTAGAGGCCAACTTTGGGCGAATGTGGTTCATTATGACTATATTCGTACCCTCACCCCCGAACTCAATCTTTGGTTCACTTTGACCATCTATAGAGTCCGGACGGGGAAATCTACATTGGATAATTTGTCCCTATGTTTTTCCCATATCCAATTAGGTTTATGATTCTTCCTAAAAAGAATTGTTGGCGACTTCTTTCAAAACAATTTTCAATAAAACCTTAACAGTGGGGTAGTCAAATATAATACGCGCTCACACTGCGTAGGCGAAATAAAAACACGCCTACAATTATGGATGGGTAAATGAGGTCTGTCTCCCTGCTCAACATATGATCAAGTTCTATAATCACCTTCACTGGACTTTAGATGATAAAACTCATAAGATGATGGGTCTAATGAAAGTCCTTAGTGATACAGTGATAGAGCAACAAAAGAATATGGAGATGATGGCCCAAGCAATTATTTCCCTGAAGAAACAACTGGATGGGAATCATGAGGAGGTAATGAAGAAATTAGAGGAAGTGGTTAAAGAAGAAGTCGTCGAGGAACACAACTCCCCTTCCCTTCCTAATGTCTAGTTCTTGTTTCTCTTAAAGGAACAGGAACTCTTAGCTTTTGTTTCTTTTCTTTTTTTTTTCTTTTTCTTCTCTTTGTACTTTTGTGGAACAAGTGCTATGACTATAATTACTTTTGCTACAAATTTTCTTCATTTATGATTTGATTGCATTATTTCTTACTTGGAATGGCTAGTATTCTGTGATTGTTGTTTGAGCAAGTATAACCTTTGTACTTCCTAACTTAACCATTTTTTTGGTGCTTGTTAATGGTCTAAAGGTCTTGTAAATATCAGTCTTCCCAAAATCACCAAGAGTTTGATCTTTTTGAGGATGACAAAGGGGAAAAGATACAAGGAACAAACTAAGTTTTGTGGTACAGGTCAAAAGCTCAAATCCCAGTGGCCTTAAGTGCGCTTCTGCCCATTCAGCACTGCCACCAGAGGCCTCGAACCTATTTGAGTTCATCCAAGGTATTGGGCCTGTGGGCCGCTAAAAATGACCGAGCTTTTAAAGCCTTAACGAACCGAGTGCTTGACACTCGTAAAGCCGGGGTGTTTGTCCACCCCTTAACGAGTGTTCTCATGCTGGCAGGTTCAGCCAAGTTAAATTCTCCAGGCCCGGATCTTTATGGTCCACATTTTAATCTGGACGCCCGTTTTGGTAATTTGCACTCTCTCTGTCTTGCGGGTGGCCCTCTAATGCTCTCTGGGCCTCTTAGCCCCAACTGTTCGGTAACACATTTGGTAGGCCTTTGGGCCTTGAAATTTGACCAGGCTATTTTAGCCCAAGAAAACTGAGTGCTTCTCACTCGCTTGAAAAGGGGTATTTTCCCACCCCCTAACGCATCCTTTCATGGCTGCAGATTATTTTGGGAACTCTCATAGTTCCTCCGTTGCTATATCTTTTTTTCAACGCACTATTCAAAGACCATTTCCCTATCTAACAATAGATATATGAAAATATTAAGCTGGAATATCCAAGGGGGTAAAAAAACCCCAAGCGCTAAGCAAACTCATCTATTTAAAGAATAAATATAGACCAGATATTATTTTCGTCCTCGAAACACTTACAAATAACGCGAATAGCAAAAGGATTCTTAAAATGCTACACTTTCATAATAATATTATAGTTGACCCCGTTAACCATGCAGGGGACATTTGGGTTTGTTGGAACTACGACAACATTACTGTTAAACCCTAGTTTTGATGATGACAAAGGAACAAATATGCAAACTAAGTATTGAACTAACAAGTTATTAAGTGAATGGATTTTACAAGGTATCAAAGAAAGGAGCAAAGAGAATACTAAGTTAAAGAAGAAACCAAGTTTGGATTTTGAAGACTAAGTGAAGATGCTCAAAGATTTGATACTGGAGAAGCATTGGAGCAAGAAGATTAAAGCAAGGCTTTTTGTTTCTAGTTCCAATGTAAAGGAACGAGTAAGAATGGTAAGGAACTGTGGCAATTTAAAATGAGAATGAGTGTATGTTCCTTTGAAAGGAACAGACGAACTGGCACTATCATGTTAAGTTAAAGGAACTAACTATTTAAAAGGAACTAGACATATGTAAATAAGTATAACGGTTAAATAATGACGCTTGAGTGATTTATGCCTAGATTCTAGGAAACCGTTTTTATTTAGTAAAAATCTGATGTTAAGAAAAAGATTTTATTTTTATAAGATAATTAAAAATCCTTTTCGATTTTAAGGAAAATATTTTTAAAGATTATATTTTGATAAAAGGATTTAATTTCGATTTTATTAATTATAATATTTCTTAATTAAATTGGATTTTGATTTACTGCTTAAGTGGTTGCTAAAATTAAGGAAGCAGTAAAACTTCCATAACCCACGTTCAACAGCGATCATGGAGATCATGGGTGTCAAAAGGAACATGTTCCTCTCGTTGAGGAACATCATGGGAAAATATTTTTACCACTAACACATGATTTAATCCCACATTTTAAGTTATCACTACTATAAATATTTATGTCTAATTAAGTTCCAATTTGTGTCTGACCAAGTGAATTAGTGAGTTTCACTAAGTAAAGTGTCAGTGCCTTCATTCTCTCATAAAAGCCATTTGTTCTTTGCCTTCTTACTATAATTCCACTAAGCTTATTGATCATTGTATTTTGGTTTTGAGGTAAGGGAATTTTGTGTGAAATCCTGTAAGAAAGAAAGCTTTGAGTGAAGTGAGTTAAAGTGAGAAAACTTCAAGTGAAGTTGAGAGGAACAGCTGTTAAGGGAATAGTTGTTCAGGAACTTGAGTTTAGAAACTCAAGGTGTGGCCTGTGAGTAGAATTAGGTTGTAACAAAGTTGTTTGGACTAATTAGTGAAAGTGTTGAGTTTAAAATCCCTAGTGGTCGAGGTTGTTTTTTCTTGTTGGGCCCAAGAAGTTTTTCCTCATAAAAATCTCTTGTGTTCCTTTAGCTTTTTTTGTTTGTTTAAGTTTTATAATTCCGCAAAAAGTTACGTTTATTTCTACACATACAATTCACCCCTCCCCCTCTTGTACAGTTCCTAGTGAAATAACAATTACCCTACAAAATAAATTTGCGCATGATAGACTAGTTCACTTAGAAATTCTATACAAACCAACGCACAAGTTTTGCTCCATTATTGGAACATATTGCCCTGCACCAAATAACGAAAAAAGTATCTTTTGGGATTATCTAAACTCTTTTCTCATGAATGTCCATCACCCATAGCTACTCTTAGGTGACTTCAATGAGATGCTTCTATATCAAGATAAAGTGGAAGGAGCACCTCTCAAAACATCTCAGCTCAAAAGGTTACCGCACCTAATACAATCACATGCCGCAATTGACATTCCTTGCTACCAAAAAACATTCTCTTGGAAAGGATTGTCTAACAATAAACCAATTTACGAAAGGCTTGATAGAGCCATATCCAGCCAAAATTTCTATAACGATTTCATTCAAAGCACACTAGCTTATGGCAACTTCACTGTCTCAGATCACGCACCCATTCTTTTCTCTTTAAACCAACAACCACTAATAAAACCGCCACCGTTTCGTTTCCAAAATTTTTGGGTCTTACACAAGGAATCACACTCCATCATTATCTGACGTTGGAATTTACGCATTACCGGGTCACGGTTTTACCGTGTCCAGTAAAAATTATTACGCATTAAATCTGAGCTCAAGTCATGGGCCAAAACTAAATACAAACACACGGCTCATAAATTACAAGCCAATGACGACAAAATAAAAGAGCTACAAACAAAACTTTGGGACCAACCCTTCAACACCATTTGGATCAAACATATCAATAGATTACTCCTCCAACGCAAAACATGGCTCACACAAGGAGACCGCAACACTAGATTTTTCCGCAATATTATGAATCAGATAAAAACACATTCCAGTATTTTCAGACTCAAGCATGACATTGGCCAATGGGTGGTTTCACAGCAAGATCTCTCTGATTTACTGATCAACTCTTTTCAATAGAGGTTCAAAACGACTGTCACTACAGATCGGAACTTAGATCTCTCATTCATATCACCTTTTGTTTCTCAAAGCGACTCAGAGCTCCTTCTTGCTCCAATATCTCGTGATGAGATAAAAAATGCCATTTTAGATAATAAGGCCTCCGGGTCCGATGGATCCGGGCCGGGGCTGTAACACTCTATCCTTTTATAAACACAATATAATCAAAATAGAACATTTTATTAAAGAAATGGTGATAGAGGAAATATCGCCTGACGGAAATGTCACTCTAAACAAAGGTTTAATTAAACTAAATAAAAATAAAACCCAATTAATATAATCCAAAATATCCATAAAAAGGCAAAACAACCTCATAAACCCAATGTAGTAAATATAAAAAAAATAAAAATGTCTCAAAAATACTAATTAGCCTTTCTCTCATTGCCCATACAACACGAAATAATCACCTGCAAAATATATCAACAAACATCCACAATCAGTGGGGAGTAACTAACAGCTCTCCCAGCCCAATTAGGATCCATATAAGAGTTATAAAAGTTTTAATAATCAAGTCTTACACAACATCTTAAATATATACCTTAAACAATCAAATTAAATTGATAAATAAATATAACAAAGACATTACAACACGCAAAAATACAAATAGGGTAAAGGTAACAAAATAAACAAATAATTAAATACATATGAACTCAAGGATCAACAAAATAAACCTTCAAATCTAAATGAAATAATAATATGAACAATATAAATGATAATTATATCATTTCCAAAATAATCTTCTTAACACGTTTGAGGAGGAACTGAACGTAAGTGGATCGCAACGCACTGTTCCTATTTGGTTATAGTATTAGGACCCTACTCGCCTATGTCTAGTATGGCCACACCCTGATGCGAGATAGTACCCAGCTCAGTACTTCTCGACCTCTCAGGCGACAACTAATAACCAAGATGGACCTACACACCCTGCTCAGTATGTAAGTATAAATTGTGTACCCTGCTCAATACACAGTGATTGTTCATTCCTAGGAGACCATGCCATCTCACTAGTCATCATCTTTAAACCAAAAACAAATAATCAATATTCTAATTTCATCATCTGCATATTGCCATTTAAGGTCTTACATCAAACTGCAAGAATCTAGGGCCTTGACCCATCAATTCCATTTACATCAAACTGCAGGAATTTTAGGGACTCAACCCGTCAATTCTAATTCAAAATAACTTCAAAATTTCTCAACAATAATAATCATAATGTTAACAATATCATTTTCGAAAAATATACTTTAACTCATCAAGAAAATAGAAAATCATAGAAATACGTATAATAGCTTACAACCAATTTTAAGGGTTCAAAACAATATTATTTTCATCCAAACAACCAACCACATTTCATACTCGAAACCATCACAAAATAACTAAACTAATATTGTCATGAAAAGTAATCCACTCATGGCTTATATACAACACACAATACTTAATTAAACATGCTGAACATTCCATGAGCATTCTTAGAAATCTAAACCACAGCCCAAACATATAAAATAGTAACCAGCCACAATGGAAACCACCAAAAGAAAAATAAACATGAATCAAAACACTAACTTTATCAGCAATAATTTGTAAAACTCATAGAGGAAATGTCACGAAGCAACTACAGGTTGACATTACATACAAATACGAAAACCACTTTATAACTCACAAAAACACGGTGACTAAGGCCAAAGACCAAATCTTTGCTAAACCATAAATTACATCTCAGATCATTGGCAGCAACTAGAAGCAGCAAACTTAAACTATTTCATTGACGTAGAAACTTGCGAACAACAAAACCACATTAATAATAAACAAACCAATCATCCCTAACTTCATCCAAACATACAATAGTCATGGCTGGCATTACAGCCTACAACTTACCTACATATGTTTTTAGATTAAATTAATAGAAGCATTAATCAAACCAACACGAACATGAACTTTTCATAGACAATTAGACATAACTTATAACAACATCACAAAGCCCTAAATTATGGCTCTACATTATCGTTCTTATCTAACAACAAAATTTACAAGTAACCATATAATCAATAAAACTCATGAAAACAAACATACAACATCAAATTATTCCCACCCAAATTCCTAAAACCATACTAACCCAACTTAAATATTAGAACTAATATAATCCCTATACGAATACTAGTCAACCTAGGGTCGCCGTTAGTTACCTTTGAAGACCTCCAATTGCTTCCATTCTTCTTTTTGAACATTGTAAAATTCCATTTCATGTTGTTCTGTCCCGATTAAGATTCCTGGCGATTGAACTCGCGGATTCACAATCTCTCCGGTCAAAGTGAAGTTCCCGATGTCTTCAACCTGCTGTTCAAATTTTGGGACGATCCAACGGTTAGATCTTAGGCGATGGTCATTTTCGTGAAGGTGTGGCAGGAAAAACCGAGATGAACTTTTCTCCTCTTTTTCTCTTCTCTTCCTCCCTTGAAATGGCCAAATGGTTTAGGGAAAAAATGACAGATTTTATTGTCACAAATTCTAACTCAAAGAGAATAAAATGATGGGGGTTACAAAGGGTGATAAACAAGGATTAAATGAGCACTTATTGGAGGTTACATGGGAGTTACAAGGAGACCAAAAGCAGCTCTTCCCACTTCTTAAAATCTGATTTTTGGACAGCAACTTAGGAACTTAAACCTCAAGGCTAAAAAGTCGCTACAACGAAAATAAAAAAAAAACGTAGCTCAAACGCGCAAATTTAAATACTATAAAATATATAATTTCTAACCAAATAAATTATATAAATATAACATTTTAAAAGTTGAAAAACAAATAATATAAGATATAATATTTTTAAGAACTAAAATATTCTAATTTTAACGGAAAATAATAATTAAGGAAAAATAACTCAAAGAAGTTATGAGCGAAAATTCGTGGTGTTACAGGGGCTAAATTTTATCAAGCCTATTGGCCTATCATTGAAAAAGATCTCACTCTTGTCATCCAAAGCTTCTTCCATCATGGTAAACTTCCACCATCGCTTAATCACACTCTCATCACCCTCATCCCCAAAAGAGAGCTGCCCGAGACCCCAGACCATTTTCGCGCCATTAGCTTAATAAACACAGTTTATAAAGGAATATCAAAAATCATTGTTAATAGGCTAAGACCTATTCTCCAAAGAGAAATAAGCCCTTTACAAAATGCTTTCACTCAAGATAGATCTATCCATGACAATCTCCTTATAGTTCAAGAAGCCTTGAACACTCTCCAAAAATCTCAAAATAAAACGGGTTGGTGCGCCTTAAACTAGATATGGAAAAAGCTTACGACCGAATCGAGTGGGACTTCCTTTGGAACATCCTAGCTACTTTTGGTTTTCCTCACACTTGGATTCTTTTGATTAAAGAATGTGTCACAAATGTTTGATACTCCCTTAAGGCAAATGGTTCATCAACACAATGGTTTCGCCCATCTAGGGGTTTAAGACAGGGTGATCCGTTATCACCATATTTGTTCATTCTTTGCATGGAAGTGCTTATAAGGAAACTATCCCTCCTCTCCCATCAGCAAAACTCAGGTATTAGATTTAAAATCCATCCCCGCACCACAAACATTCCATGTCTTATGGTTGCGGACGATAGCCTGCTTTTTGTAAGGCCTCGGTGGAATCTTGCCGGAATTTAAAATCTGTTCTGGATGAATTTTGCAATCTTTCGGGCCAACTTGTCAACTTCCACAAGTCCTCCATTATTTTTTCCAAACATGTCCAGAACTCAAGAAAAATTGCTCTCGCTAGCCAATTCAACATGCTTCCAAAATCCTCCTTAGGACGTTACTTGGGCATTTTCTTTAGCTCTTTCCATCCTACCAATAAAGCGGACCTAAATTCCATTATTCAGATGACGGAACACCGCATTAATATTTGGGAGTCTGGCTTCTTCTCCAAAGCAGGTCGACTAACCTTAATTCAGTCAAATCAAGAATCTCTACCGTCTTACTCTTGTGCGTCAATTCTCCTTCCTACCGAAACCGCTAAATCTATCGACACTATTCATAGGAAATTTTTTTCGCGTCAAAACAAAGATAAAAATGCCACCCCTTTAATTGCTTGGGATAAAATCTGCACCCCTAAAGCGCTGGGGGGTCTCGGTCTTTGTAAAACTCTTCCTATGAACCAAGCTTTTATTGCAAAACTAGGCTGGAAAATCCTTACAGAACCAAATAATATTTGGGTCAAACTTGTCAAAGCAAAATATCTTCAACGACATTCGTTTTTCAATTGCCTTCCTAAACCTCAAGATTCTTCTATTTCAAGGAAAATTCTCCTCCAAAGAAACATTATTCGCAAAGGAATCAGATGGAAAATTGGAGACGACAAGCAAATTCTTTTTTGGTTACACAACTGGTGTTGTCAAGACAGCCTTTTGCACACTTTAAATCTTTCTCATAAACAGGTGGATACTTCCACTCACCTAAGTGATTTCATCCTTCCGACTCAAACTTGGAATATCCAGAAATTAAGAGATTACGTCCCAGAAAGTATCATCAACCTCATAAAGGGGATACCTTTACTTGTTCACCCTGTTCCCGACGAACCCATATGAGGCCCTTACCCCTCAGGACAATTTACTATCAAATCAGCAAATTGACTAGCTCACAGAATTCCTTCAAACCATGACAAATGGCAATTCCGCTGGATATGGAAATTGCAAGTCCCTCCAAAGCTCCTAATCTTCCTATGGCAAATCTACCATAATAGCCTGGGAGTGAGGCAAATTTTAGCTAAAAGACACATTATCCCCTTTGACAACTGCAGTTTTTGCAGTGGCATGGAAGAATCAGTCGACCATCTTTTCGCCTCGTGTCACTCCCTACTCCCTCTTTGGAGCCTCTTAGAGTTCAAAGATTGGTTCCCCCAAAACCTCTCATCATATACGGTTTTAAACAACCTATCGGGTTTAAGAAAATCTACAAAGGCAATCACAAAATACATTTTTCTCCTTTGGGAGTATTTGGAAGGAACGAAATGATGTTATTTTCAATCAAGTAAATCTGAGTATTCATAGAATTCTACACAAAGCCAAGTTCCTTTACAAGGAATGGACCATTAGGGAAGCAGTTGCTAACTGTTTCTCTACTGGATTCCCGTTTTCGTTTCCTCCATCAACCCCTTCCTCCTCAACTCCTCATCACAATCACACCATCCTTGTTTCTTGGGAGACGCCTCCCCTTCACTCCATCAAACTTAACTTCGACGGTGATCGGTTCGCGGTTCTTCAGCAGCAACAGTTGTCATCCTTCGAGATTCAGCTGGGGATATCATTAAAGCCGCAGTTATAAACCTCGACTCCACTTCAGTTTTCATTGTCGAGGCAATGGCGCTTCACCACGGTATCATCCTAGCTCTCCAACAATATATTCAGCATATCATCATCGAAGGTGACAACCTCATGGTCATCAATTTAGTCACTGGTAAATGGGAACCGCCTTGGCAGATCGCACACATTATCCAGGACATCCTCACCCTTCTGCATGATTTCTCCTCTTGGGAAATCTGTCACATCTACCGACAGACATATAGGGCAGCAGACTGGATTGCTAATGTTGGTCATCTAGTAGATTCTCAGTTCTTAATAGAAGATTGTAATCATTCTACTATCCATAATATCCTTGTAACAGATAAGGTAGGAGCTCCCCTCGTGCGGAGGGTCTCCTAACCTTCTTTTTATTACCTTTATAAAAAAAAAGTTGCTCAATTCCTCATCGTCTTATGGAGCATCTGGTGCCATCGCAGTAATCTTATCTTTTGGCATGAGTGTACAAACCTAATGTAAATTATGAATTTGATTAAGGAGAATAGCTAACGGTGGGCTGTGACTTGTGAGTGGCGGCGGTGACCCCACTCCTCCAAGGTCTACTATTCCAGAGGCTACTAGCAGGCCTAAATCCATGTGGACACAAGGGTTTCCAAACTCACACATAGCCATAATCAAAGTTGATGGGGCCTGGAAGAAATCTAAATAGAAGCACACATGGCACACACCGATCTTGTGGAGTGGTAACATCAGCGCAACTTTACTAGCGCCTATCCAAACATAGCTATGGACCCAACACATACTGAACTTCATGCAATCCAAGTCGGGATCCAATGTGATATGCAAATGACCAGAAATGTTACTATTTGGACAGATTCCTTGGAGGCATTGCAAAAACCAACCTTTGCGCACATTCACCACCAAAAACTTGCACATACCATGATCATTTAACTTGTAGAGTTATCTCTTATTTCTATTGTTAATTAAGTGGCTAGAGATGTTATTACAGAGGCCCATGACCTGCCTGTAGAAGCCATAGCTCAGACCTAGTTTTGTCATTTACTTACATTGTTGCTAAAAAAAGACACCATTTTCAGCTCTTTGACTCATTTGTGAAAAAAAACCCTCCCTTCACTCTCTCTACTCATCTCGGCTCCCTCCAAAAAATTCAGAGATCAATTAAACGAAAAAAAAGACCAATTAAATCGTGCCACGTAATACTTTTAAACTAATTTAGCAACTCAATTCGTTGGAGTATGTTACGTCCATTATATTATACGTGCAATCTGTCTTGCGTGGACCCGGTTCACATTAAAAATAGTGTGGACCAGGCCTAGACACGTGCCCCACTACAAACTAGTCACTCCCGCTTTCCAAAATCCACGCGATTTTCTCTCTCTTCAATAATATTCTTTCGCCCTAAAATTTTAACAAAAACAGTTGTTCTGAACAAACATACACTATATCATTTTAAAATACACTATATCATGTCAAAATACACTATCATGTCAAACACTATAACGATCGATTATGATAATTTTGTGTAATATACAAATAAACTACACTATAACATTTTAAAATACACTATATCATGTCAAAACACACTATATCATGCAACTCTATCATGTCAAAAAACACAGCAAAACACTATCATGTCAAAATACACTATATCATTTCAAAATACACTATATCATGTCAATATACACTATAACATGCAACACTATCATGCCAAAAAAACTCAACAAAACACTATCATTTTAAAATACACTATATCATTTTAAAGTACACTATATCATTTCAAAATAGACTATAACATGCAACATTATCATGCCAAAAAACTCAGCAAAACACTATCATTTTAAAATACACTATATCATTTCAAAATACACTATATCATGTCAATATACACTATAACATGCAACACTATCATGCCAAAAAACTCAGCAAAACACTATCATTTTAAAATACACTATATCATTTTAAAGTACACTATATCATTTCAAAATACACTATATTGTTTCATAAATACACTATCGTAGAGTGAAGTTATCGTAGAGGAGAGAGAAGTTATCGGGAGAGAGAAAATAGGGGAAGGGCGAAAACGCGAAAACGGAAAGTTGTAATTATTAAAACTCACGTGAGATGGATAAGGTGCACACTAAGTTAGTGTGCACCGGGTCCATATTAGTTTTTTTATTATACGTGTACCACTGTCCTAGTGAACAAAAAGTGACCTATCAAAATCAATAAAAAAAAGTAACCCACAAACTCAAAAAAGTTCCTCTTTATGGTAAAATTATCTTGTTTTCTCTACACCTTTTAAAAAATAAAAACAAGCCAAAAACAGCACCATTACACGTGAAATCCTGTTCTTTCTGTCTTATAAATCCACCCACCTTTTCCCCTTCCCAACTCCATCACTGCAACAACTCATCGCAACGAGAGGAGAGAGAAACGTTCGTTCTCCTGTGGCGGAGGAGAGAGAAAACAGTGAGAGTGAGGAGAGAGAAAGAAAGAGAGCGAGAAAGTGCTGCTGTATGTCAATTGTGGAGTTCTTTGCTGACGATAATTACTACTATCACTACAGTGGAATCTCTAATCCTCTTCAATGGCCTCAACTTCGCAAAAAACGCCGTCTTCTTCTTCTTCCTGCTGCGATTCCGGCAACATCACCAATTCTCCGGCGTCTTCTGTCGCCGATCAGTCGCCGGCGATCGTCGATAAGGTTTCCGGTGAGAGACCGTCGAATTTGATTCGTTCTGTCGAATCGCTTCCGGAAAACCCTAACGTTAATGCTGCTGCTATAGCTAAAGGTTATCTATCTCCTTTTTTCTTTCTTTTTTTTTTTTAGAATTTGTAGTTGATTTTGCGAAAACCTGATATTTTACTTATACTTTGTGCTTTTGCTAATTTGAGATAGTTCATAAATATAGGTTAATTTTGTTGTGATACGAAATTCATCACTATCGAAGCTTTAGAAGACATGTTTAATTTAATCATCCCGAGGTTTATAGGTATATCTGATTAGTTTTGCGTATGTTTTTATCAAATGGATTTGTATGAACCTGTTAAGTTGTATGGATGTTTATGTGATCACTTACGATGACCAACACTTTATTTGAAATTTTTTCATTTCTTTTCTTTTTTTGTTCTTTTTTTCTTTTTGAGGTGAATTGTTTATTTTGATCTAACGGTATATAGTATAGATAGAGTTCATCGGTTGTTGTTTTGGTGTTTTACTCCGAAACAGAGCTCATAGAGAAGCATCAAGTTGTCTAGCTTGGGGAGAGTTGCCTTTGTTTTTTTTATAATGTTTATTAGAACATTAAATTAGATTTTTCTGTTTGGTTACTTCAAGTTTTAGATTGCCTTTCTTTACCTGCAATGGTGTATGTTTATTAAGGCGAGTACAAGGAATGGGCTATGGTTTATGATATTCGCCAATTGAATGTTATGGGTTAATCATACAAATGGAGGCATCAGCTTCAATCTACTGCCTACGTCCTAATTGTTTGTTCCATTATATTGTTTGGGTCAAATTTCTCCAACTTTGACGGCATATTTTCATTGTATATAAGACTGACCCTTTTAAATTGTGATCTTGTTAGATTTTTCCTAACGCGTATTCTCAGAATATGTTACATTGTAAAATTTACACTTATACATAGCTAAAAGACATTAATCTCTAAAGATGTGTTACTGAAGCAAACAATTCGGAAGATAGGGGTCAAATACCTATCAGAATCCTTGATGAGGGTTCTATTGTTTCGTCAATATATATAGGATGTACAAGGAGACGGTATTTTGGTAGTACAAGCCTACAAGGATTACACAAGGAAACCTAAACATACACAATATAGGAAATGCTTCTATAAAATAAATATTTATTACATTTTTTTATGAATCTAAATTGTAAATTTGCAGTTGTTATAGTCTTATAGGTGTTAAAGTTTCCAATTAGGATAGGGACGGAGCTATACCAAAAAAAGGTGGTTTTGTTCAGTGAGTATGTAAATGAAGTGGCATACATCATGAAGTAGTTATTTGAAAACTTTGTGCATAAATGTTTTCATATGAACTTTAGGGAACTACTGTTGGACGGTTATTTGATTGGCTTTAGTATTAGGGTAGAGTGTTGGCCAATCAAGGGAATTCTAGTTTACAAGTTACTGGCCGCAAAGATGATGATATATTTTTCGAGTATGCAAGCATGTTAAGAGAAAGAATGCAAAAGAAAATCACCAGTGACAATTGTTATTGACCTCAAAATTAAGATGCATGAGGTGGGAGCTAAATGGTTTATAATTTCACTAGGAGATTAGAAGAGGAAAAAAATTGGCAGAAAGAAGAATGGAGGGGGGAAAGATCGGGCATGATGGAGCAGTGTATGATTCACTGTAGAGATCATGGTAGCATGGTTATTATACAAAATTCCGCCTCTATAATTTTTATAATTTATAATAGGAAGCAAGATAGTAGGAGGTCCTGTTTATTGTTCTTATTTAATGGGTTCCGGGAGTAATGAGTATGCATCCCCCTTTTGTGTGTTTATCTGCATGTCCTTTAGTTGAACTATTTAATTACTCTCCCCTTCCAGCATTATTTTTGACATTTGTCTCTTTCACACTTACATCAAATGGATGTCCCAAAATAGTCTTGACTCTTGCCTTTTCAAGTATATAATTTCTCTAACTTGCTCTCATTCCGACCCCATACTTTCTCCTTCTCTAATTCTTTTATTACAGTTACTATTTCTTAAAGTTTCAAGATTTGGCTAGCTCCTTAAATTAAGTTCAAAATTTGTTTAGCTTCTCTATCTCCTTTTAGTACTTTTCCTTTCCTATTCTCCTCTCTCACCGAAGTGTTTTAAGAAAAAATTCTGAGTTCCTGCTCCAGGATCAAATTGTCATACTTTAATCCTATTAGCTTTTCTCTTCTCCTTTTAATTTTTAAATTCTACCCCGCATTTTTTTTTCCTTTTCTAGAGGCCATTTTCTCTATTTAAATAACAGCTATCTCATTGGCCTTGAGGAGCCTGGTGTGGTACTTCTCATGTTGTATTTGAAATTTTTTTAGAAGCAATCTTTGTTCTAGTATTGATTAGAAACGGCTAGTTCGATAATCTATATAATTCTCGTCTTTGCCAACCATCAGGAGGATCCTGATTAGGCTGTTGTTTACCTTCTATCAACATGAGCTGTGCTAGCCATCGGAGAGGCAAGAAGATATGATCAGAAAGTAGTGTAATCAAATGTTTGGTAGAAGAAGTTGCCAATACATTATTATTTGAAGACTCAATACGTCAATGCCCCAGTTTCATAAAGTAATGTCTGATTGTCTGGGAAGTTCTAAAATTTTCAGGTTTGGTGATCCTTATCATGTTGACAAGACATATTTGCATTACAGTTGAAATTCTGTGAAGTTAAATAAAGTATGTAGATGACTAGATGAATGTCATTTTCCTACCAGTCTATCTTTCTTTCTCTCGTGTATTAATGCCCCCTGATTCCTTCTCATTATTCTTCTATTTCCCATAAAAATAGTTCAACCCTGTGTTTAACTTTCCTGATGCCATACTGTGCGCTTTGACGATGACTTATATTATGTTGATTGTTGGATGCATTCATTAACAAATGTGCTTGGTTGAACATGGATGATGTTAGTTTTCTGGGTTAATAAACTCGTCCCTGTTCTAAAGAAATTTTTGACGTTTTGAATTCAAAATTGTATTCTTTGATTAATGGTTCATTTATGAATGAAGGTGTAACATCTCACGTATGACCCATCTCTTTATCTCATCCCCCCCCCCTATCTCTCTCTTACTGTGCTCCTTTTACAGTGATCCAGATGCCATTGAGGGCTCGAACAAGCCACCCATTGGATCCATTGTCTGCTACTGAAATCAAAGTGGCAGTTGCTACTGTCAGGGCTGCGGGAGCAACCCCTGAGGTTGGTTGGTGTTTTATTTGTTATTAGTTATTGGGTTCAGTTGTTGGCTGCATAATAAATGGTAGCGACTGATTCATAAATGGAGATAAGATGCAATATTCTTTTTCTATTTTGGTTCATGTTTGTTTGCTTTGTCAGGAGAGAGATGGCATGCGGTTTATTGAGGTGGTTTTGGTGGAGCCAGAAAAGCATGTAATTGCTATGGCAGATGCATATTTTTTCCCTCCTTTTCAGCCCTCTCTGCTGACCAGGACAAGAGGCAGGCATGTAATACCATCTAAGCTTCCTCCACGGCAGGCAAGACTCATCGTCTACAGTATAAAGTCCAATGAGACTAGCATTTGGGTTGTGGAACTTCTAGAAGTCCATGCAACTACTCGAGGAGGCCACCATAGGGGAAAAGTCATTTCATCCAAAGTTGTTCCTGATGTTCAGCCTCCCATGGTATGTTCTGCAATGATATATAGTAATATGTTTCGGCATTCACAGTCATGTGAAAAATGCTATCATCTTCTGAAATTTTCTTTTAATATACTTGGTATTTTCCTGCATTATTACTGGCTGCACAATTATGCTCAAGTTCCAAGTGTTTGGTGTCGAGTTTGTGTTTGTTCCGGGGGGGGTTTGAGACTCTAGCTCTCAGGCTGGCTTCCTTTAAAAGATTATCAATATAAGTAATTGCTTAAGCCTTTCATCTAGTATGGTATGCCTTTTTCACTTTCACATGCTCTGTTGATGGCGCTGAAAAAAATTATCTTGGAGACTGTAATGCTTAATCTCGAACACTTTGTTTACATTCTTTGATGCTCTCTCAGATTTTTCAGATTCCTATCTAATGATCTAGGGCATAATCCTGGACGCGCCAATAAAAAGGGGTCCTTTGCTTTTCTTTTTATCCAGTATTTTTTTTTTCCTAAGTATAGATCTATGACTAATGAGGAATGAGAATGATATTCTAGATATGTAATTTATAATTACATGTATTTTAGCTCTAGTTTTAAATAGGTCATAAAGAATAGAATAAATTTAAGGAGACATCAAATTTTAAGATTAGTTTTATTTTTTAAATGGAAATGGAAAGAGAGGAACTCAAATCCTTGATATGAATGATTCTGATATTACATTTAATTTCTAAACTAAAGCCTACTTGATTATTGATGTTCTGTAGTTGTTTAGAGCTATTAGATATTGGCCATGGAATGTGGATTTTATTTATCTAGTGTTGTGGAGAAACATTTGGGCGGCGATTGAGGGGAGCGCTAGCCCAAATCTACAGACCACAGTGAGGCTTTTTCCTAAACCAATTGGCAATGGATGCAGTATCCTGCTAAATTTAAATGCTGAATTACTTTACCACAATTTTTTCCTATGTGGAATATATTGACTTGCATTTATAGCCAACAAGTACACATCTGTTTGGGAGCAATGTAGCGATGACTAGTGTCATGAGATTGCATCTACTCCCCCTGACTGCTGAACAAGGCTAAAAGGTCGGCAGATGCTGTATAGCAGTAGGTAATTGAAAATGCCAAACAATGCATGGGTATATGGTTCGATTTGCTAACTTACCCTGGCGTGCATATTGAAGAATTAATTATTTTAAGGGGTTAACAAGTGAAGAAAAATTCATGTGCTGGATTTATTATTTCAACATGTGCTTACTATCAGCAAAAGCTATGCATACCCGAATACCATGTCTAAGCAAAATGTTATTTGTATATCACTTCTTCCGATATCCCAGGAAGTTGTTCTAATAGTCTTCTCCTTAGCTTCCCATCTTTATACTTTTACTTAATAGCATTTTTAGTCATCTCGTTGGTGAGAGAATTACTACTGGACTACTTAATAGCTGTAAAAGTCTCCTTCTTTACTGTGTGCCATTAGTTGCTTAAATTTATTTAATATCATCCCGTTCTTGCAGGATGCTGTAGAATATGCTGAATGTGAAGCAGTTGTAAAAGATTATCCTCCTTTTCGTGAGGCTATGAAAAAGAGGGGTATTGAGGATATGGATCTTGTTATGGTAGATGCATGGTGAGATGCTTAAGTTACAAGTCTACCTGTTTTCTATGTCTTTCATTTCCTCAATATTTTTTCCACTTCTGATCTGTAAGAAAAGGTTTGCTGATTTTGTTTTTTCATTCTTCACAATTTTTATTGTTTCTGTTCTGTAGGTGTGTTGGTTATCACAGCGAGGCTGATGCCCCAAGGCGTAGACTTGCTAAGCCACTCATTTTCTGCCGAACTGAGAGTGATTGCCCGATGGAGAATGGATATGCTCGTCCAGTAGAAGGAATATATGTCCTTGTGGATATGCAAAATATGGTAGTGGTTGAGTTTGAAGACAGGAAACTTGTTCCTCTGCCACCTGCTGATCCTTTAAGAAACTACACTCCTGGTGAAACAAGAGGAGGTGTTGATCGAAGTGATGTAAAGCCATTACTTATTCTTCAGCCTGAAGGGCCTAGTTTTCGCGTGAATGGCCATTATGTTGAATGGCAAAAGGTGCTTGTTTAATATACGTTGAAGCTTGCCTTGAAACTTTTTATTTATTCTGGTATATTGATTTTTTCTTGTTATACCTAGTCTCTTTCTGCTTATCATTGGATTTTTGCTGGCAGTGGAGTTTTCGTATTGGCTTTACTCCTCGGGAAGGCTTGGTTATACATTCTGTTGCATATGTTGATGGAAGTAGAGGCCATCGTTCGGTAGCTCAGAGGTTAAGCTTTGTTGAGATGGTGGTTCCTTATGGTGATCCAAACGAACCACATTACAGGAAAAATGCATTTGATGCTGGTGAAGATGGCCTAGGCAAGAATGCACACTCTTTGAAAAAGGTTAAATATTTGCCTATTGATACTTTTTTTCTCATTGTTGGAATAATCATAAGCCATTTGTTTGCTTCTAAATTATCTGGATATGATATGAAGTAACTGTGTTTTTTGATACTTTTCCCATGCTGTAGGGTTGTGATTGTTTGGGTTTTATTAAATATTTTGATGCCCATTTTACAAACTTTACTGGAGGTGTTGAAACAATTGAAAATTGCGTCTGTTTGCACGAGGAAGATCATGGAATGTTATGGAAGCATCAAGATTGGCGAACAGGGTTAGCCGAGGTGAGAAGATCTAGGAGGCTGACTGTATCCTTTATCTGCACAGTGGCCAATTATGAGTATGGATTCTACTGGCACTTTTACCAGGCAAGTTCTCTCTGCCTGGTTTCTGCACTCAATTTATTTAAAGGTCTTTAGTCTGACAAGATAGATGCAGTAAGTCGTACTCCTTGGGAATACAAACAATATGAATATTCTGGTCTGGTGCTTTGGTTGATTAATCTTGAACTCCCGACCAAATAAGGGAAGCTGTTTGCCTTGCCCTCCTAGGTAAGTTGAAACAAGAATTGTTAAGCCAACAATTTTGAATCTTTCCAGGTGAAGACACTTCCCTGGATAGTGCAATTTCTTGAAAAGTTAACTTCTTATATTCAACCAAAGAGCCAGTTAGTTGAGTTGGTAGACAAGAAAAATTAACTAGTTAGAAGCGTAGTGCTGTACTTTATTAATTAAATAGGAAGTGGTGAATTTAATTGTTTAGACTCAATTCATTTGCTCTTATTTGGAGACCTAAAAGTTTGGACTTTTAATTGTCTTACAGGATGGCAAGATTGAAGCTGAGGTAAAACTTACTGGGATTCTCAGCTTAGGAGCGCTTCTGCCTGGTGAAGTTCGAAAATATGGTACTACTATTGCTCCTGGGTTGTATGCACCAGTACACCAACACTTCTTTGTTGCTCGTATGGACATGGCTGTTGATTGCAAGCCCGGTGAAGCTCTAAATCAGGTAACTTTTATTATTATTGCTCGCTATAGCATTTTTCTTATCTGATATGAACTTCTTCTTCTGCTATTTGAATTTACTTTTTCCAAAGTGAACTTACTTTTTATGATCTGAAATAAGCAATAACGTCCTGAGATAAGGTGAACTAAATATACCTAAGTCTGACTTTCTGAGGCTATGATGTTTAGTTCATGTGGAAAAAGTACCGCCGCAGTATGCGTGTCAGCATATTGACTCATTGTTGATATCTGCCTCTTTGAGTTTGGCAACTTATTTGTATGGTTTAGCTCGCTTAAATCATATACTGTTCTCTTTGCAGATCGTTGAGTTGAATGTCAAGGTAGAGGAACCTGGGAAGGACAATGTTCATAACAATGCATTCTATGCTGAGGAGAAAGTACTTAAGTCTGAATTACAAGCAATGCGCGATTGTAATCCTTTGACTGCCCGCCATTGGATTGTAAGATAGTCTGTCTCTTCACTACTGACCTCTATCTAGTTTGTCGTCCCCTTTCTATTTTGCATTTAATCTGTGGATATTTTGTAGAGGTATGGCTCGTAGTGTGGATATTGCTCAACATATGTATGAACATTTAGTAACAAGTCGATGTTACGAATCGAGATATGGTGTAAATGTGTAGCTGGTGCATTTTCCTCATGTTTATAGCATTTGATACTTCATGGCTTCTTGGATTCCTTCATACGTTTGCTACCATGGTCCAGTTCATTAAAAAGCACTATTGTGATATGTGATGTTCTGATTGGTCTTGGTATCTATTGGTTTCAACATTTGTATTCTTTTTTTGTGATGACAAAGATATATATCTGCAGCTTCTATTAATGATCATGTCTTAGTGTCCCTTCTATAGCAAGTGTGCATATTTTTAACTCTTGCCCTGACCCTAGTGATAGACTGGTATGGGAAACACTTTTGAGTTTGGAATCTGCTTTTTGAACCATCAATCTCATAAGAAATTGCTCTGCTAATAGTTTTCATGGCACGCTTGACACTTGCTCCAGTGTTCACTTCACCTCCACAAGCAACCTAGTATAAATCATTAATTTCGGCCCTTCTTTTTTTGGGGGGAGGGGGAGGGGTGGTAATGAAGAAATTTGAGCATCAAAAAACTGCAAAATTAATTACTATCACTATCATCGGTGTAGGTGAGCTTAGGTAATGAAGAAATTTGAGCATCAAAAAACTGCAAAATTAATTACTATCACTATCATCGGTGTAGGTGAGCTTAGTGTTAAGGTCAAAGCTGTTTCATTTGTTATATCCATATGTGACCTCATTTCTGTTCTGTGTTCCTCTGCTATGTAGTTTTTATAGTCCGTAGTTGACTAGCGATCTACCCTCACACCTTTGCTTTTCATTTCGCACTTCCCTTTGCATTAGGCAGTGGATGCTAATATGTGAATTCCATATCATGATTTAGGTCAGGAATACCCGAACTGTTAACCGTACTGGCCAACTGACTGGTTACAAATTAGTACCGGGGTCAAACTGTTTGCCATTAGCAGGTCCTGAGGCAAAATTTCTGAGAAGGGCTGCCTTTTTGAAGCATAACTTGTGGGTTACATCTTATGCTCAGAATGAGATGTATCCTGGTGGAGAGTTCCCAAATCAAAATCCACGTAGTGGGGAAGGGTTGGCCACTTGGGTTAAAAAAGATCGCTCCTTGGAAGAGGCTGATATAGTTCTTTGGTAGGTTTTCTTTCATTACTGCTGGTTTCATAGGCTGAATATATGCATTTGCATGTGCATATACCTCTAATTTAATTAAATTTTCTCTCCTTTATTTTCATTTATAACTTTTTTTGTTGGAGAGTTAACAGTCTTGACACATTTCTGGTATCGTATTATACTTTTTTTGGGGGAAGCTCAAAACATCTGGGTCGCCATTAAACTTCCATATGTTATTGAGCATCTAGTTATGTTTTAAATTGCTGTAGGTATGTATTTGGGTTGACACATATACCGCGTCTGGAGGACTGGCCAGTCATGCCAGTGGAACATCTGGGGTTTATGCTCATGGTAAGCTATCTTCCTTTTTGCTGGATCAGACATGTTTGGCTAATTAAAAGGAAAAAAATTAGTGTAATAAATTCTAGGTCATTATGTGAACTATGAACAAAGAGTTTTGCTTGATTTCCTCACATAAGAAAAAGGCTTGATAACTGAGTTTTTATTCTTGATTCCACTAACTAGAATAAGAAGAGATGTCTTAAAATTTTTGATGTCCTGCAAATTTTTCATGTGAATAATAGGTTGAATCATTTGTCTGCTCCCTCTTGTCTTTTTCGCTTTATGGTGATTGTCATGCGGAGTATGATTTCAGCCGGTATTGCCATTCTGAATACTGAATAGATGACACTCATCTATTGATTATTTTCCCTACTTGACTACTGCAGCCCCATGGATTCTTCAACTGTTCACCAGCGGTTGATGTCCCACCTAACACACATGAATCTGATAGCAAGGAAACTAATGGCGTGGTTGCTAAGCCTGTTCAAAATGGGCTCATCGCCAAACTCTGAGAAAGCTATAAACGAGAACTTCGTTCCTTGCGAGCTATGGTTTGTAATTTGCTGCAATCCATGAACTTGAAATTCTCCTCATTGCCTAAATTGGAGTTAGTATTTTAACAAATTTCTTAGATTTGATCCTTCTGTGTACCGCGGTGCTCGAATAACAAGATGGTGATTCACTGATTTGGCCAAGTGCATATTGCAAAGCTTTTCCTCATATTAGTGACCAATTAATGATTTGATAAGATTGGCCATTAATAAAAAGAAGATATACATGTGAAGCAGCAAATTCCTCCACCCTCCTAATGTGTCTTGCCCACTAACTCGAGTTGGGTTGACCTGGGAGAGGTGCTGGCCCGATAGGTTCATCTTACCTACCTCATAAAAAAAATGTGAAGCAGCAAATTCTACTACTAAATCTGTAGTGCAGAATAGGGGGGATCTTGTTGGATCAATTTGCCCTGTGGTCTTATCATTGATTTTGTCAAATTATTAGACTAGGCAGCAAATTCTACTACAATATCTGTAGTGCAGATAGGGGGGACCTGGCTGGATCAATTTGCCCTCTGGTCTTATTATCAATATGGCCAAATTATTAGACTAGGTTTTAATAATGGACAACAAAACAAAATCGATGGAAAAAATTATATTAGATGGACTGGAAAAATCCAAGGATACTAGATTTCAACAATGAACAACAAAATAAAATCGATGGAAAAAACTATTGGAAAAATCCAAGGATAAAGGAAGCGGAATTAATTAATAGTGGAAAATCACAAATGTATCATTGGATTGGTAACTAAATGTAAACCTTTTCTTTACAAAGGTTTAGGGTTCAAGTCTTACAATCAATACTTGAATCATATGGAGTATGTTTTTAATTGAGAAAATACAATTTATACTTTGCAAAATTGATTTTGATAGGAAAGGAGTATCACGTGGCTTGTAGGTATTATAGACAACACCTTTTAATAAATACCAGTTTTTGGGCTTTGGGATATTTTTTTTGTTATACTCCCTCCGACCCAAGAAGATCTGAACATTTGTTGGGACACGTATTTTAAGGTGATAAGTTGAAGTGTGGTTATCAAATGTTATTTTATTTAAAAAGTAGATGTGATAGGAGTTGGTGGGGTATTTTTTATTAGAGGAGAGAGAAAGTTGGGTAACTTTTTATTGATAAAAGGTAGAGTGTGGGCCAAAGGAGTATGAAAGAAATAATATATTAATAGTAGGACCATTCCAAATATGGTAGTGTTCAAACTAATTTGGGACAAACATAAAAGGAAAGTGTCATACTATTCTGGGACGGAGTACTACTTTTGTTTCTTTTTAATCTACACGGTTTGATTTTCACACTTGTCATCATAAAATATTGACCATTGATAAATATATGTTGATATTTTGAAAACATATGTTGACTTGAATCTAACAAGATTTCACTTGACTATGTTTTTCTTTATATATAAAATCAACCACGGTGGTCAAAGTGAAGTTTGTGAAGAGAGACGACAGGAGAGGAGAGGAGAGGTGAGGATAAAGGAGGAGAAGAGGAGAGACAGCTGGGGCTAAGGGTTTGGGTAGATTTTTGGGTTTATTTGGGCTTTTATATGCAAGAAATCTAAACCCCTTTTGTCAATTGGACTCAGGCCGGACTCGAGCGGACCATTCACAAGACCCGAGTAAGATCCGACTCCTATCCGAATTTGGATTTTTGTCGAATTCAGATTCGGACTTACTCTAAACGGATTTGGATTGGACTTTTTTCCTTTGGATCAGGGTGGATTCAGACTGAATTGTCAATTGTCATCCCTATGCCAATGTTTCTGCTACTGATTTCACTCATTATGTTGATGATAATCCTCTAGATTGTGATTGTTGGAGATACTAATCAGCCTGCTGCTACTTCTCTCCATCCACATTAGTAATCAGTCAGCAACTGTTGCAAATAGTTGCCAACTAGCTCTTCTAACAACTTTTTATTATGTATTTCTAGTGGCAGTTTATACAGTTAAAAGACCCTCTTCAACTGCATTCTTTAGCTTCTTTCCTAGCTTGTATAAATAGAGCTAAGCATTTAATATTTTATTTCAAGTTTTGTAATATACTGATCAATGATCAGATTTCTCTTTGTACAAAAACTTCACATAAATCAAATTCCAAAAGTTCAGATCATGAACTACTTTTTGTAGATCATTTCAATGTTAATTCAGTTATGAATTTCATTAGCTTATGAAATTCAACATGGTACCAGAGCTACTTTCTTGAACAACGAATCATTCCGCAATTCTTTTACAATCCTGTAAAAAATCTAATCAATTTGAAGCTAGATCTTCGAAAAATTTAGGTGTTGTTCTTCCTTAATTCTGAGTTTCTGTTTGAATTGTCTGAAGTCTTGATTTGCATTAACAAACTTCTGAATTGTTGTTTCTTCTGCTAAAATTCAGAGATCCATATAGGATCATCCAGATTTTTGCTTCATGAGTTAATAAAATTCATGAAATTCTGATTTCATCTGAAGTTCGTTCTTCAAAATTCTTGATCTGATTTCATTTGAAGTTCATTCTTCAAAATTCCTGATCATCTTCTTTCTTCATAGATCTAAATTGAGCAAAAAAATTGAATTCTCTTGTTCAAAATAGAAATCAGAATGAAGAACAGAATATAGCTAGCATAGCTCAAGATCCTAGTAGTGTTTACTTTCTGAGTTCATCAGATCTCAATACAACAAAATTAGTTTCAGTGGTATTTTCTGGAAATGGATTTAGTGATTGGCCTTATTATAGCTCTATTTGCACGCAATAAATTAGGATTTATTGATGGTAGTCTTTCAAAGCCATCAGGAAACCCAAATTTGCTTAAACTTTGGAACAGGTGCAATGACTTAGCCATCTCCTGGTTTTTATCCTGATCTCTTGATCTGACTATTGCAAAAAGTGTTCTCTATTTTAAGACTGCAATAGAAATCTGGAAGAATTTAGAAGAAAGATTTGGAATTTTTTCTGGTACAGAATTATACAGCCTACAACAACAATTGTATGATATGTCACAAGAAGAGAATGAGAAAATCTTTGAGTTCTATACGACAATCAAGTCTGTTTGGGACATGATTGATGGTTTAGATCCATTGCCTACTTGTTCTTGTACTTTGACTCAGAAGATGCTCAAGTCTCAACAATAGACTCTTATTGTTTCTGATGAAAATAAGTCACAAATACAATCTGGTCAAGAGTAGAATTCTGATGATACAGCCATTGCCTCAAATCAATCAAGCATATAGACTACTTTGTCAAGAAGAAGCCCACAGAGGTTTAAATGTTCCTAAGCATCACATTGAAGATTATATAGCATTCACTACTGGCAGATTCAATGAATCCTACATAAACACAAATTCTAAACCTCATGCTCATGTAACCTTCTCCTCCAAAAATGGTGTTTCAAACAGGCATATTACTAGTAACAAGAGCTCTTCTAGTCTCTATTGTGACCATTGCAAGATGTCAGGACATGCAAAAGATAGATGTTGGAAGATTCATGGATATCCACCTAATCATAAGCTAGCTAAAAGCAAGCTGCAGCTGGTAGATGTTGTTGCTCATAATGATCCAGTGTATGATCAAGAAGATATGATTCAAGCTCCATCATCTCATCAACAATACAAAAAGCTTCTGCAAGTGTTGGATAATTTCAACACTAAAGAGGTACAAGACCAAGATACTGGAGGTTCACTTGGTCTTACTGCAACTAGCTCACAATTGGCAGGTCAATTATGTCTTATTTCTTCTTTCCATAAGAGGTGGATCCTTGACAGTGGATCCACATATCACATGTGCTCAAATCTTGACTTGTTCACTGAATTTCATAAAGCTTCTTCTAATGATTATACTATTACTAGTCCAGATGGTAGTAAAGTACAAGTAGACCATATTGGATCTGTTAATATTGGTGCAGGATTAACATTGCAGCATGTACTTCATGTCCCTAGGTTTCAGTTTAATTTGATATATGTTCCCAAGCTTTGCAAAGATAATCTAGGTGACCTATTATATAATGGAAATTGTTTGCTTATATGGTCTACTTGCTCACAGCCTTGCTATTTTAATCTAGGTGACCTATTATATTATGGAAATTGTTTGCTCACAGCCACATACCTTATAAACAGGATGCCTCTCACTACAATCAATAATGTTACTCCTTATGAAAAACTATTCAAGCATCCTTCCTCCTTGAAGCACCTTAGAATTTTTGGGTGCTTATGCTATGTTTCCACTTCTAAAGTTTCTAGAAGCAAGTTTGATCCTAGAGCACATCCTTGTGCTTTCCTAGGATACCCTCCAGACCACAAAGGTTACAAGGTTTTAAATCTTGTCACTAAGAAAATTTCCATTTCAAGGGATGTAGTGTTCTTTGAGAAACACTTCCCCTTTCATTATTCCTCTTCATCTTCTCTTGATTCTATATATCCTATACAAATATTTCTCCCTGCTACTATGGACATCAGTACTATTCCCATGACAAATGATACTCCTAATGATACTCCATTACCTTCCTCTACACCTGTTACTCAACCTTCTAATTCTTCTGCTTCACCTACACATACTTCTTCTTCTCCTTCTTCTATAAGAAAAGCTACAAGACATTCTGCTCCACCAAATTATCTCAATAATTATATTTGCAATCTCCTAGATTTCTCTCCCAATATTCATTGGTGCAATCTTTTATCCTATTCTTACCTACCTGCTGCTTCTAAATGTTTAATCACATCTCAAATGAATCACACAGAGCCCACTTGCTATGCAGAAGAAGCTAAAAATCCTTTCTGGGTTACTGCTATGGACAAATAAATCCAAGCTTTGAATGACAATCACACCTGGGTTATAGTTACTCTTCCACCTGGTGAAAAACCTATAGGGTGCAAATGGGTGTTTAAGGTTAAATTGAAAGCATATGGTTCTATGGAAAGATATAAAGCTAGACTAGTTGCCAAAGGCTTCACTCATAAATATGTCATTGACTTTGAAGAAACCTTCTCTCCAATAATTAAAATGTCTACTGTAAGATGTATACTTTCCTTAGCAGCAAGTAAAGGTTAGCAAATCTTTCAATTAGACATTAATAATGCCTTTCTTCATGGTGTCCTTCATGAAGAGGTGTATATGAAGATGGCAGAAGGCATTCCCAACCCTTCTAATCATGTTTGCAAGCTTCTCAAGTCACTTTATGGCCTTAAACAGGCTTCAAGACAATGGTTTGCAAAACTTCATGAAGAATTGAAATCTCAAGGCTTTCAACAATCTAAAAATTATTACTCATTATTTTTGAAGAAAGAAGGCCCTGACATCACCATAGCAGCTGTATATGTGGATGACATCATCCTCACTGGCACTAATGTTCCTACCATAACTACCCTCAAAGCTCATCTTCATCAGGTTTTCAATATAAAAGATCTAGGTGAACTTCATTTTTTCCTAGGAATTGAAGTTAGCTCTTCCCCTACTCGTATGGTTCTTTCTCAAAAGAAGTTCACACATGAACTCCTTGAAGCTTGCCCTTTCAATCTTAGTAGGATCACTCCTACTCCTTTACCTACTGGAGTCAAGTTACTTTCTTATTCAGGTGACTTCTATGATGATCCTGCTTTGTACAGGTGCTTAGTGGGTAAGTTGAATTTTCTTACCCATACTAGGCCTGATCTAGCCTTTGCAGTTCAGACATTGAGCCAGTTTATGCATGCACCAAGAGTTCAACATGTTCAAGCTCTTATATATACACTTAGATATGTTAAACACACTCCTGGATAAGGCATCTTATTGAAAGCTACTGATGATCTCACATTACAAGCATACAGTGATTCAGATTGGGCTTCTTGTCCCAACACAAGGAAGTCTGTTTCTGGTTATGTTCTTCTTCTTGGTAAGTCTCCAATCAATTGGAAGTCCAAGAAACAATCTACTCTTTCTAAATCTTCATCTGAAGCAGAATATAGATCTATGGCTCATGCTGCTTCGGAATCACTTGGTTGGTTAGATTATTGGAGGAATTAGGTGTTTCTAACTTGAAGCCAGTGACATTACATTGTGATAATCAATCAGCCTTGCATATTGCAAAGAACCCTCTGTTCCATGAGATAACAAAGCATATAAAATTGGATTGCCACTTTACTAGAGATAAAGTCATGGAAGGCTTACTTCAACTCAGTTACTTGCCTACAAAACACCAACTTGCTGATGTTTTCACCAGAATACTTCCTATTTCTCAGTATAACACTCTTCTTACCAAACTAGGAATGGTTCATACTTCTCCATCTCCTAGTTTGAGGAGGGGTGTTAGAGATACTAATCAGCCTATTGCTGCTTCTCTCCATTCACATCAGCAATCAGTCAGCAACTGTTGCAAACAGTTGCCAACTAGCTCTTCTAACAACTTTATGTTATGTATTTCAAGTGGCAGTTAATACAGTTAAAATACCCTTTTCAGCTATATTCTTTAGCTTCTTTTCCTAGCTTGCATGTAATATTTCATTTCTAGTTTTGTATTATATTGATCAATGATCAGATTTCTCTCTGTACAAAAACTTCACATAAATCAAATTCCAAAAGTTCAGATCATGAACTAATATCTTTTAGATCAATTGATTCAATGTTCATTCGATTATGAATTTCATTAGCTCATGAAATTCAATAGTGATGATGTTGGTCCTTCTCATTCTTGTACTGGAGCTGGTGGAGTTGATTCAGACATGTTGCAGCCTATTATGCAAGAAGTGATGAAGGTTATGAAGGCCAAACATGTTATTCGAGAATCTTCTAATAATCATGGTTCTTCCTATGCTAATTGTGCAGGTATAATCTCAAACATTCTCATAATTGTGTTTGGATTATTGACTCAAGAGCAACATATCATATGACTTATAAATCTGAATTCCTGCTCCATAAGAGGAAGTTAGATGAAATCATTAAGATCGGAATGCCGAATGGTATTTCCAGTTATGTTACTAAGATCGGTAATATTGAGATTTCACCAGATGTTGTGCTTAAAGATGTGTTGTTAGTGCCTAATTTTGAACATATTTTATTGAATGTTGGAAAATTGTTAATTGATTCTGGATCTGAAGTAACTTTCAAGCCATCTAAATGCTTATTTCAGTTGCCTTTTCATAACAAAATTCTTATTATTGGTAGAGAATTGGTGGACTTTATCTACTTAATGCTTTTATTTCTCAGTATTCGGTTCATTCTTTTCCTCCTAAATCCATAAATACAGCTTTTGTTGGATCTTCATTACATTCTTCTCTTGCAAAAATGTCTGCTACTCAATCTTCTTTAGCTCATATTGATCTCCTTCATGCTAGATTAGTTCACCTTTCCTTATAAAAAATAGAAACACATTGCTGGTTGTTCTTGTGGCCATTTATCTAAATATTTTTTACGAGGTTTATGTTTTGGCAAAACACCATAAAATACCTTTTATTAGAAGCTAAGACTTTACTCGGTGCTTCTTACTTTTTTACCATCCTTGATGACCGTAGTAGGTGTACTTGTTTACTTCATAACAAGATGCAAGTTCATAGTACTATTATCTCTTTCTTTTCTCAAGTTGAAACACAATTTCAGTCCAAGATCAAAATTGTTACGTCTGACAATGGCCCTGAAATAATACAATATTGGTGTTCATTATTGTTCATGAGTAAAGGCATCATTCATCAGACTATTATATAAATGGGCGTATGGAGCGCAAACATAGGCACCTTCTTGAGGTTGTTATTTCATGCTAATATATATGCTTACTAGATTTTGGGGAGATTGCTTGCTCACTGCCACCTTTCTTATAAACAAAATGTGTTCCTCTGCTTTAGATTGTAAGAGTCCATCAGAGATTTTATTGGGGATTGCTCCAGATTATACCTCATTAAGAGTCTTTAGAAGCCTTTGTTTTGCTTATAATATAGATAGGTCTAAGGATAAGTTCAGTTAGAGCTAAGAAGCGTGTTTTCATTGGGTATCCTTTTGGTCAAAAGGCTACCAGGTCTATGACTTAGAGACACATGAGTGTTTTGCTACTAAAGACATTGCTTTTTTAAGGAAGTTGTGTTCCCTTTTTAATCATCTTTTGTCTATACATATAATCATGTCTCCCAATTCAGTACCCAATGATGAAACATACATCCGTCCTAATTGGTCTTGTCCAAAGGAAGAGCAATATGAAGAGCTAAGCCCAAAATCGCTTTAAGAATGACAAGTCTATCTAATTATTCCAAGCCCAATTAATTAATTATGATAATTAATTGTATTTTTAATGCCCATTTTCATAAAGCCAAATTAATTATTCTTGATGATTAATTGTATTTTTAATATTTATTTTCTAAATTAAAAGATATTATTGAAAACCAGACTTTTATTCATTAGATAATTGTTTTCCGAATTCAAATGATATTATGTAATCAAAGATAGAAATAATCTTTTAATTTCGGACAACAAATAAAGCCGGTCATATATGCGGCTGCGCGACGTGTAGTCGGATGCGCTTCGAGCACCAGGGTGCACAACCAGCTGCATTTCGTGCATTAGGGTTTGCACACGCAATATCAAGACAATAAGCAAAACACAGACACGCAAAGGCGGTTATGTGTCGCGCAACACGTATCTTATCCCTTTTTTTTATTTTCCCTATAAATGGACATCGTTCCATTTGTTTTCGAGACAGATCTCCATATGCCTTGACATTACGAAAATCACTACGAATTCCTCTAAAATACTTCAAATTTATATTCAAAAACCTTAAATTTCCATTCAATCTTCATTCAAGCTTCAAGATTGCTCCTCCTGCAGATCGTTATTAAAGATCCAGGAAGGTATATATTAACAATCTACTTTTCATGATGGAGATCTTAAAGGAATTCATGCTCTTGTATATTAATATGCATGCCTATGTGTTTATTGCTTTCATCACCTCATATGTTTATTTTTGCTAATAAAATACCTAAATAATTGTTCTTAAAGTCAGATAATTTGGACAACTGAATTAGGTTCTTAGTAATTTGATTGCTTAATAAACATGTCACTAAAAAATTAGTCTTTTATGTGTTTAATGAACTGGTCTAGATTAGTCGTTTTATTATGTTGAAATCAATTGTGTGGTTGTTTATTTGCATAAATTAGACATGAATCGTATTAAGTAGATACTAGCAATATTGGGCGAATTTGATTTATGATCATATTCGTACCGTCACCCATGAACTCTATCTTTGGTTCATTGACCAATAATGAAGTCATGACGGGGAAATCTACATCGGATAAGTCCTTAAGATGTCCTTATGGTTTTCTCAAAAATCCAATTAGGTTTATGAGTCTTCCTTTAAAGACTTGTTGACGACTTATTTTTCAAAACGAATTTCAAATTAAAAACCTTTACAATGTATGAGGTAATTAAATCCGCGCTCATCCCGCATAGGCAATAAAAATATGCTTACATTCTCCTTTTCCTACTTCTGCAGATTCATTGATTCATTCATCCATCCTAGTTGTTTTTCTAACTCTTCTACTAATACTCCTCTTTCTGTTACACCTTATTTCACCTATTTCTTCCACAAATAAACAATGCATTATTTCTTCATGGGTATTTAGATGAAGAAGTTTACATGAAACCTCCTCTTGGGTATGAAAGGGTTAAATCTGGAGAAGTTGGCAAACTTAGACGTTCCTTATATGGTTTAAGACAAGCTTCAAGACAATGGAATAAGGAATTAAGGAAGTTTCTAATAGGTCTTGGCTTTGTTCAATCAAAGCAAGATTATTATTCTCTATTTAGCATAGAGTTCGATGGAGAGTTCATTACTGTTCTTGTATATGTTGATGACATAAATTGACATGGTATTTGCTGGAACTTGTCAAGCTCAAATAGATTCCATTAAACAAGCTCTTGATTATGCATTCACCATCAAGGACTTAGGAGACTTGAAATATTTTCTTGGAATTAAAATTATTATAAATACTTCTAGAACTCTTTAAGTCAAAGGAAGCATATCACTGATATCATCAAGGATCTTCATTTGGATAATTCAAGACCTGTTTCCTCTCCTCTTCCTAAAGGGCTTAGTTTGGTTACTGACCTTGGAGACATTCTAGAAGAGCTTGAACAGTACAAAAAATTGATTGGTAGATCGTTACTCCATCTGTCCCTTAATAGATTTCTCATTTCTCCAATACACGTTTGACAATGCACGTTTTGTATTGTTAATATCTTTAATTACATATTAGTAAAAATTATAAAAGTTTGATTTTCCAAATGTACACAATGAGATGAATCAAAGACCCCCACATGACTTTGTTTTATCTTATATATTGGAATTTTTTTGAGGATTTTCTTTACCTATGAATAGTGCCGAAATTAGAAATGAAAATCTATTTGATTTGCCCAAGAAAAGCACATTTACGAGCTGCCATGTATGTAAACAGATATCCCAAAAGCACAACAAACCTTGGCCTATTTTACTCTGGTACTAGCTAGTGATCTTCATCTATCAGCATACAGTGATGTAGATTGGAGTTCATGTATTTTCCGTAGTATTTCATTAAGTGCTTATTTTGTATCTTTGGAGTTCACACTTGGTTTCATGGAAAACAAAGAAATAGAGACTGTGAGTGAATCATCTGCAGAAGCAGAGTACTGAAGCATGTCTTATACAACTTCCAAAGTTGTTTGGCTTGAAGGTTTACTACAAGATTTGAAAAATTCAATGCCTCTTCCAATTATTTATATAACTGAACATATTGCACAGAATCTGGTGTTTCACAAAAGAACAGAGCATTTAAAGCGTTACTGTCACTATGTTTGAGAAGAGATTGAAATTGGATTCTTACAAACAACCCATGTTCAGAGTCAAATTCAACTAGCAGGCTTGTAATTAAACCATTGTATGTCTGGTCCGCAGAATCAATATCTTGCATCCAAATAAACTTGGCCTTGTGGTTTCTACCCATGTCCAACTTGAATGGGCAGTGGCGGAGGGAGTGTTGGTCCTGGTTGGTCATAGTACCAATCATTAGGTGGAAAAACGAAAAACCCTACCCTTAACCCCTCAGTTTCTCTCTCTCTCCTTTGCCACAATGCTCAAAGATTAGCTTCTGCTTCCATTAATGCCTACCTTTCTATCTTTGATTCTCCTGATCCTGCTTCTTCTTTTTCCTTCTCTCTGTCTCTCCTTCTCCTCCACTTTTCAAGTCTGCTCCTTTTTTTTCGCAATTAATTGTTTCTATTTTATTTTTGGGTAAAAATTCATTTTGTATGAAACATTACATCATGTGAAATATTATCTTTTTTATTGCTGTTTATTATTTCGTTAATTTCTACTGTTTTGTTGTTGGTGTTGTTGTTGTTGTTGTTGTTGTTGTTGTTGTTGTTGTTGTTGTTGTTGTTGTTGTTGTTGTTGTTGTTGTTGTTGTTGTTGTTGTTGTTGTTGTTGTTGTTGTTCTTTGTTGTTGTTGTTGTTCTTCTTCTTGCTGCTGTTGTTGTTGTTGTTGTTGTTTAAATATTATTAATTAATATTATTAATTAATATTATTAATATTATTATTATTATACTAATAATAATAATAATAATTATTATTAATTATTAATATTATAATTATTAATTATTATTAAAATAATTTTATATTAATATTAATTATTATAATTATAATTATTATTTTTAATAATTATTATTATTAATTATTATTATAATAAATATTAATATTAATTATTATGTTTTTAATTACTATTATTGTTATTATTAATAATATTAATTATTATTATTTTTTTTAATTATTTGAATTACTATTATTAATTATTATTATTATTATTATTAATTATTATTATTATTTCAGTTCAGTTCAGATTCTCTCAGTCCAAAGACGAGGCCTCAATGTTGATTGATTTGGAAATTAAGTTGGAGACGAGGGAATTATATGTTTTTTGAGTTGACTACTTCACGCAAGACTCTTCCTTGGAGTGGAGGGAATTACTTCACTTCGAAATTGTCCCTATTTAAAATGAATAAACTGTACACAGTTCTTTATATCAGTGAGCTTTACAGAAAATATTTGTTAGATGAGCATCCTTTCCAGTTTAGTCATACTAGTCAATTAATTTTGCTTTTGTCCATAAACCCAAATACGTCTTAGTATAGTGATCCTGGATATCAAACTAGATTGGTATAGCTTAGTCACACTGGGTGTTGGAGTGGCATAATTTGTGTCACATTGGTCTAGCTTAGTAAGATTATTTTATCTTGTTTGGTGGACTTAAAATTATTTTCAGCATCAATATGCTTTCTCTTTTTTGGTGAAATTAGATGCAAACCATGGGTGTTGGAGTTTATTGATCATGGAGGTGATATGAGGCGAGATGTTTGGCATGCGTCAAGTCATTGCTTTTCACAAGTTTGTAATTTGTAATTACGAGTTAGAAAAACATTTATAATATAGAAGAAGAGAGTTGTAGACTTGTAGAGTTATGGTTGTAGTTGTAAATTGTAATCTTTCAAAGCTGATTTGGGAATTAAGTTGGAGTAGAGGGTAAAATAAGACTGTCTTTAGTTATTATACTAGTATGTAGTTGTTTACAGTTTAGCTGGTTTAGATTGATTGTATGTGGAGTTGTGGAAGATGTGGTTGTTTAGTTGTTATGGTAGTTAAAATTTGTAAATTGGAGAAACTTGGTTTAGAGCAACTAGCTAGTCATTAGTCATTGGTTGTATTGCGGATTTACGATAGTGTGACTAACCATTTGCAAATTTCTGGATCCATCACTGTGAATGGGGGATCTGAAATAAATTTCTTTGTTTTACTTTTTGTTATAAAATAAGTACAGTTCTGGTATTCTTGTAATAATAAATTGCTACATCTTGTAACTAACTCCTTCCAGAACATTCAAGTTGTAAGCTACTATAAGTAGCAAGTTTGTTGACTTTTATTACAATACATTTCTGGAGAGATAAGGTTCTTCTTTCTCTTGTTTCTACCTGAGTTAGGCCCCATTCTTTTGTACTGAGAGAAATTAAACTAAACTCAACTAAACAACAACAACAACAACAACAACAACAACAACAACAACAACAACAATTATTATTATTAATTAAAAATAATAATAAATAATAATAATAAATAATATTAATATTATATATTAATAATTATTATAATAAAAATAATTATTAAACAATAATATTATAATAATAATAATAATTAGTACTAATAATAATTACAATAATGATAATATAATAATAATAATTAATAATAATAATTATTATTGTAATAATAATAATAATTATTATAATTAATAATTTAATAATAATAATAATAATAATAATAATAATAACAACAATAATAATAATCATAATAATTATTACGGTTTTTTCACCAAATACCCCTGACAAATAAATTTATTCACCAGATACCCCCACTTTTTTCAAAATTCACCAAATACCCCTGACCTTTAAAAAAATTCACCAGATACCCCTGACATTTCAAAAAATACCAAAAATGCCCTTTTTGGCTAACGGACGTTAGTTCTCCGTTAATTAATTAACTAATTAACCTAAAAAACCGTAATTAAACCCTAATTAAACCTAAAAACCCTCAAACTCTAACTAACCCTAAACCTAATTAATCCTAAAACCTAATTAACCCAAACCCAACCCCCCCTCACCCCAACCCCAGCCCCTCCACCCCCTCCCCACGCAGCCCCTTCCCCCCCCCCCACACGCCCCCCAGCGCCTCCCCCATCCCTCACTCTCGCCGGCGCACTCGTGCCCCTCCTCCTCCCTCACTCTCGTCGGCGGCCCACAACCCCCTCCTCCTCGCACCTCGGCATATGCCGCGTCCTCCGTTTCTTTCCCAGGCGAAACGACGGTGGGAGAGTGCCGCCTCCTCTGTTTCTTTACGGGCGAAAACAATGGTAAGAGATTCGAAGGGGGTGGGAGATGGGGAGGGGGACGCGCGTGGGGCAGGGGTGGCGGCGGGGAGAGGGAGGGGGAGCGATTGAGTTCGCGGGGAAGGGGAGGGGTGGGGCAACTGATTTCTTAGGGGAAGGGGAGGGGGATGCGGGCCGGGGTGGTCTGGGAGGGGAGGCGGCGGGCGGGGGTGGTTGGGAGGGGGGGGCACGGCGGCGGGGGAGGGGGAGGGGGAGGGAGGGAGGGAGGGGGGGGGGGAGGCGTGGGGGGGTCGAGGGGGGGGGCTGCGTGGGGGGGCCGCGGGGAGGGGGGTATGTGTGGGGTGCGCCGGGTGGGGGAGGGGAGGGGGAGGGGGCTTGCGTGGGCCGCTGTGGCGGGAGTGGGGGGGAGGTGGGGCTAGGGGTTGGGTGGTGGGCGGTGGCTCTAGGGTTGGGGGGGGTGGGGTTGGGTTAGGGAGAGAGAGAGTTAGAGTTTTAGGTTTACTTAGGGTTTAGTTAGGTTTAATTAGGGTTTTTTTAGGGTTAATTAGGATTTTTTAGGATTAATTAGGGTTAATGACTAACGGAGTTAACTCCGTTAGTAAATAAGGGCATCTGGTGAATTTTTTTTAAAGTCAGGGGTATATGGTGAATTCGAAAAAAAGTGGGGGTATTTGGTGAATAAATTTATTTGTCAGGGGTATTTGGTGAAATAACCGTAATTATTATTATTATTATTGTAATTAATAATAAAAATATTAATAATAAAAATATTAATTAATAATAATAATGATGATGATGATAATAATTAATAATTAATAATAATAATAATAATAATAATAATAATAATAATAATAATAATAATAATAATAATAATAATAATAATAATAATAATAATAATAATAATAACTCCTCTGAACTGAACTGAACTGAAAATAAGTCTAAAATAACAGGGCCTAGTCTTCTCAGATTTCAGGATGATACTTGGTGACCTACAAGCTACAATTCTTGTCTAAATGCATGAATAATATATATAGATCTTATATGATATTTTAACAATTGTTTTTAATATTTTGTGTCACTTTTGATTTTAGAAAGAAGGTTCACTTTTATCTTATCCTTAATCCTTCCTTAACCTTTTAAAAGTGGGAAGTTCACCTACTGTAGCTTAGGAACAGTACGCTACCATTTTTACCCTCGCTAGAACTCACAACCACTGCTCTGCCCTTTGCCACGCGTACCTTCACCCTATTCTTTCCCGAATTTCCTCTCAACCCTCCATCTCTATTCTTCATCCTCCTCTCCTCTCCTCTTCATTTTCTACCAGCCCCTCCTCATTGTCACTTCCCCCAAATTCTCTCTCTTCTCCTCCACTCTCAAATTCGCCGGAATTCAACCACATTAGTTCAAATATGAACGGAGATTTCCGACGACGAGATAAAAGAGATGATCGGAGAAGGAAGAAGCGACGACAATTAGTTCGAAGTGCCGAAGAAGAACTCGAATCCAAGCTAGGGTTTGATGTTTTTAACGAAGACGATAAGCGTCTCTACCGGCTACTTACTTTATCATCCCGTAAGTTCGTCAAACCCTCCATCTCCATTCTTCATCCTTCTCATCTCCTCTTCATTTTCTACAAGACCCTTCTGCCGTTCTACTCTCCTCATTGTCTGAAGCAATTCAAGGGCCCACTCAGACCCATTCGCCTTCGCCGTCCACTCAGTATCACTCGTCGGCCTCCGAAGTCCGAACAAACCAAACTCACCTTCGCTCCAATCTCTCTCTTCGGTATTCTTCTTTCATTCATTTTTAGGTTGAGTAATTTCGATATTTAGGGCTTTTTTTGGGTTTGATGTCCGAGTTCCTTTATTTTCCGAAAAATGTTGGCATCGGATTCTCGTTTCTAGCGAGATCCACTCTTCTTAACCCTAATTTCATCATCAATATTGAGGTATCATTCATCATCTTTTTCATTAGATTGTTGTTGTTTTTTGTTTGTTTGTTTCTCATTATGCATTTATGTTTTTGAGTGATTGTAATGCACAAATCTAATCTAATTTATGATTTCAGTATTTATACTACTTTTAATTTTGACAGAGAAGCTATGCTCCATCAGCTCCGGCTAAGAGGGACAAGATTAAGGTATTCCTTGATTGATTTTGTTTTCTGTGTTGAATTCGGGTAGACGACATCTTGGAATGAACATATTGTACTCGTGCATATTATTTGCATAACATAAACATGTGAAAACAAACTTAGATTGAAATTTATGTGGCTTACTTTGAAGTAGATTACTCCACCAATCACCATAACAACCCTATAAACTCACCACCTAAAACTATTACCTTTGATTAATTCGTGTACGCAGATCTTGGTGATCTCAAAGTTGGAAACACCAAACTTGTAACGAAAAGCGAATTTGCTTCTATCGGCTTTTTTAAGCTCTACCAACATTATATTACGAGCTGTTTTGGTGTCACCGTACTTGGAAAGTTGCTCATTTTCCCTGAAGTACACACAGGAAATTCACAATTATGATCTTGAGATTATCCAAGCAATCAAAAGACGAACGCGTCTCAGGTCAGCTAGGCTTCAACCCAGACACAAGTTAAGTACTATGAGAACCCCAGTATTTTCAGGATATAAGATTCAACTGAAGCATTAGGTCTCGGGGGTCCGACCACGACCACCTAGAACTTGTCTTGCATGATAAATACATTGAGGTAAAACATTATCAGATGCTTCATTGATGGCGTATAGCTAGCAAAAGTACCATGCCTCTTAGTAACGGAATATGGAGGTACTATTTTTCTATGAAGATGTTATATGTTTTGATGGTCTATATTCTTATGCTTTCTTTCCTTTTCCCTTCTTTTTTGTGGTTCTTTGTTATTATTTGCTCTAATCAGTTGGGCTTCAAAGGTATGTTCTGATACTTAATCCATCTGCTCATGACTCCAGGATATGTATGATTTTATGGCTTTGGATAGACCATCAACTCCCCGCATAGATCGAGGAACAGCACTGCATACAATGATCAGGTTGATTAAAATCGAATTGGGTGGAGAAGGATATCTAAATTTCATGGGAAATGAATTTGGGCACCTAGGTAAAACTGATTATGTTGTTGACCTCATCAACATGTATTGATTATTTATGTGAATTTGATCTTATATGTTGTTGGGACACTGATATAAGATTGATGCATGTCAGAATGGATAAATTTTCCACGAGGTGATCAGCATCTTCCAAGTGGTAAAGTTGTCCCAGTAAATAATAACAGTTATGATAAATGTCGGTGCAGGTTTGATTTGGTATGTTTCTGACGCTATAGACAACCATTTAATGATTGTTGGTATCATTTTGAGCTACTTGCTGGTATATTCCACAAGGTTATCACGTACAATGCATTTTATCAGAATTTCAAGCATGTGAGTGGCTACATGTTATGCACACTAATGGATTTAACATGGTTTCCTGAATTTATTTAGCGATGAATACCATTCTTCCAGTTTGCTGGAAGTAGCTCTCATACTTGGATTAAGCTAAAACAATGAAATTGTAACAATAATTTTGAAGTCTTTTTGTCTACAAGTAGGTTGAAAGCATGTGGCTTTTCTTGATAGATTAGATAGTTGTCTGACTATTGTGATTTGAGGCCATTGGAGGTGATACAATCCATTTTTAATTTAGATGCAAACCTGTGTACTTTTTTTCTCCAATGAGTAGGAAATATGATGGATTTTTTGGTTAAAATAAATTGAAATCTAAAAGGTAATGGTAGATAATTCTTTTATGATCCATCCTCATTGGTCTCTAGTAAAAGATGCACACTTTCCTTTTACTAAAAAGGAGCGTGTTGAATGATATATTGAACATCCACAATGAATTCTGAGAACTTTTGTGAAGTTTGCCTGTGGAAAGTTGGACGGAGCCTCTAAATAAGAGAGGAGAGAAGAGAAAGGGTTTGGGCAAGATATTAACCAAGAAAGTGGAAACTGTGGTTAGGGTTTGACTGCAGTTGAGGTAAAAGAATGGGAAGCAGATGACCTTAAATTTCTAATGTCACAGAGGTGAGAAGCATAAGCTTATATAACTTGTGAGGAGATTTTATCACGTTACTGTGAGGTCCTGTTTGTGGGCCTCTTCTTACTGTATTTAATCTCTACAATTCCCCATATTGCACCTATTATTCATCCATCTTATAGCGTCTGTTTTGTGTCTTCAGGGAGATGTAGATTATCTTAGATATCATGGAATGCAAGAATTTGAACGGGCAATGTAGCATCATGAAGAGAAATACGGTGTATGTTTTGCAATATATTTTTAATATGATGTAGTTTCCTTCAGCTTTTCTCTTCTACCTATTTTATATATATATAGGGTTGGGTTCAAGTAGGCTCACTACTTATATAAAGGTGCGAGAATATTAAGTAGTAATCGTTTTAAACCAATAAGTAATCCATTTCTTGCGACGTTAATCTTTCAAAAGGATTACCATCAAATAACTAAAAAAAGATTACCTTTTAAAAGAAATAAATCACTATTCCACTAATCTCATGTTGTATTAGGCAAATTTTAATAAGTTAGGTTCTGTAGATTATAGCTCATGAGTTAAAAGTTGTTGTTTGGAATTTCTTTGAAGAGGCTTGTTGTATAGTAACTGTGATATGGTCGGTCATATTGGCGCCTATGTTCCTGCTTATGGAACATGTAAGTTTGTTGTTCTATCCAATTTTGTTGCATATCTAGAATAATAAAAAGTACATTACATTATGAAGTTAACATAAAAACATTCTCTTTGTATCATTTGCAGTTTATGACTTCAGAGCATCAGTAATTCAGTATATTTTCACGTAAAAGCGCAGATGATAAGATCATAGTCTTTGAAAGAGGGAATCTGGTTAATCCTAGGTAATGGTCTTATACAATTTGTTGTTGTTTTGTGCTTAGATTCACTATACATTTGGCAAAAAAATATAATTTGTTGAAAGCCATGGTTATCCTTTCTTTAGTTGAAAGCCATGGCAGAAAACCATGGTTTGAAAGACATTCTCTATTAAAATTCGCTTGTCTTTTTGTTTTTGAAAAGTTTTTAATTTGTCATCATGTAATTTTTCCTTGCTATCTTTGTTTTCATGTTGATCTCTCTGCTTTGCTGTGTTCCCTGTGTGTGCTCCGTGTCTCTATAGATTTATAGAGGTAATCTCATATATATATATATATGTGTGTATATATATACACATATATATATACATACATATATATATATATATATATATATATATATATATATATATAGACACATATATATATATATATACACACATATATATATATATATACACACATATATATATATATATATATACACACATATATATATATATATATATATATACACACACACACACACACATATATATATATATATACACACACACACACACATATATATATATATATATATATATATATATATATATATATATATATATATATATATATATATATATATATATATATATATATATATATATATACATACATATATATATATATATGTGTGTGTGTGTGTGTGTATATGTATATATATATATATATATATATATATATATATATATGTATATATATATATATATATATATATATATATATATATATATATATATATATATATGCAAAGAGATTTTGCTTGGTGTTAGAAATAATGATTTATTGTCTCCTGTCTTAATGTAAAATCTTAAGATCTTCACCCAAATTATTGTTCTTGAGTCAGATGATTTGATTTTGGTGTTCAGTTTTCTTTTTGTTCCTTAATTTGTCTGATTTCATGTATTTAGTTTGCATGTGGCTCATGAGTAGCTTTTTGTTTCACCAAGTCGTAGCATTAATTCACTGCCCATTAAAATGGTGCGACGTACGAATTCAAGATTGAAGCAATTCAATTTAACGCACTCCACCGGCTATTAAGAATAGATTTGTCTTTGCAGGAATTAGTTGCAAGATTAGGACATTGTTAGTGGTTCTCTGTTCCATGCACCATAGATGTAACGTTCATGCCTTTGCCGATGCTTATGCTACCTTGGAGAATGAGGTCAGCTGCCTTTCACTTGAAGGTGATGTGGAAACGACACGGCAGTACCGAGTACCGACTGCTTCCAGAGATCATCCCAAGCATAAGTCTTCAATAGGGATTCCATCTTGTGTTTCCATGGCTTTATGGTATGTTTATTTTTCTATAATGCTTACGTTTTATGAAAAAAAAAGTAATTTTTCCCTGTCTTCTCACAAAAAAGAGTATGACAATGCCTTCTCTACCCACTTTTGCTCCTTCAGTTCTTTCATTTCCCTCCAGCTTTTGTTTTAGGTGTTTTTCTTTTTTTATTTAGAAAGACCGACTTATATTAGACTTAACTAAACTAGACCCGAGATGTCTAAAGACAGTAGTCTGATTCCTAACCAAACCCATATAGAGACCCAAACCAAACCACGTTGATAAATTTAATTCGACAATGTTGAACCCCCCCCTTTAGCAAGCTACTTGAGAATGATGCCTATGTGACTTGAGAGACCAAACTGAATATTTTGTTAACTCATGCTAACCTGAACAAACCTGATTCGGAATCATACCACTCGAAATATGAGTTTCACTTTTCGTTCTGAACGTTGCCTTTCCTACGGTATAGCTGCTATCATTTCCTTTCTTTTGCAGGAGCATCATGCGCATACCGAGCATACTTTTTTTTTTGTTTTTTGCTTCAAATGTATAGGTTTTTGTAAGATATTGTTCAGGTGTTTCCTTTGACCATATACCATCTAACTTTGCAAAATATTGTTCAGGTAATTATGATTTGCGGATTAAGGCTTGTAAAGATTAAAGAATGATATATGTGTACCCTACTAGCAAATTCCATGAATATTGTTGTTATGTGTTCTTACCTCTTAGTAACCAATTTGAATATGTACCCTACTACTCTCCGAATATTTCCCTAATTGTGGTTCACTTCTTGAGTTCTTGGGCTTTTGATTTGTGCACGTATATGCATCATTCTACTTGAAGACATCTTTTAGCTCATAGTCTGCCCTCCCTGCCCCTTCTTTATGTTCACCATTATACATATTGGAATTGGACAATTAGTAACCATCTTTATTAACTAACCACTAGCATGCATTGTTAGGTGCCTAGGTTTAACGTTCATATTACACTCCAAACAACCATTAGCATGCCTTTTGTCTACCCCATAATATGGGAGTATAAATAAAATGTGTATGTACGCCTAACTTCTGCGCTAAGCCCAATGCACCTCAAACAATGAGTGGAACCAACACCTATCTGAGGCCAACTACAAAACGATCATCTTGCTAATTAAACCAACATACTTCAGATATCGCAATTACACTATTTTGGGGTGCCGCGCGCGTAGGCGCGCGGTGCAACAACTAGTAACCTTTTAAAAGTGGGAAGTTCACCTACTGTAGCTTAGGAACAGTACGCTACCATTTTTACCCTCGCTAGAACTCACAACCACGGCTCTGCCCTTTTGCCACGCGTACCTTCACCCTCTTCTTTCCCGAATTTCCTCTCAACCCTCCATCTCTATTCTTCATCCTCCTCTCCTCTCCTCTTCATTTTCTACCAGGCCCTCCTCATTGTCACTTCCCCCAAATTCTCTCTCTTCTCCTCCACTCTCAAATTCGCCGGAATTCAACCACATTAGTTCAAATATGAACGGAGATTTCCGACGACGAGATAAAAGAGATGATCGGAGAAGGAAGAAGCAGCAGCAATTAGTTCGAAGTGCCGAAGAAGAACTCGAATCCGAGCTAGGGTTTGATGTTTTTAACGAAGACGATAAGTGTCTCGGCTGGCTACTTACTTTATCATCTGTAAGTTCGTCAAACCCTCCATCTCCATTCTTCATCCTTCTCATCTCCTCTTCATTTTCTACAAGGCCCTTCTGCCGTTCCACTCTCCTCATTGTCTGAAGCAATTCAAGGGCCCACTCAGACCCATTCGCCATCGCCGTCCACTCAGTATCACTCGCTGGCCTCCGAAGTCCGAACAAACCAAACTCACCTTCGCTCCAATCTCTCTCTCTTCAGGTATTCTTTTTTCATTCATTTTTAGGTTGAGTAATTTTCGATATTTAGGGCTTTTTTTGGGTTTGATGTCTGAGTTCCTTTATTTTCCAGAAAATGTTGGCATCGGATTCTGTTTCTAGCAGATCCACTCTTCTTAACCCTAATTTCATCATCAATATTGAGGTATCATTCATCATCTTTTTCATTAGATTGTTGATGTTTTTTGTTTGTTTGTTTCTCATTATGCATTTATGTTTTTGAGTGTTTGTATTGCACAAATCTAATCTAATTTATGATTTCAGTATTTATACTACTTTTAATTTTGACAGAGAAGCTATGCTCCATCAGCTCCGGCTAAGAGGGACAAGATTAAGGTATTCCTTGATTGATTTTGTTTTCTGTGTTGAATTCGGGCAGACGACATCTTGGAATGAACATATTGTACTGTGCATATTATTTGCATAACATAAACATGTGAAAACAGCTTAGATTGAAATTTATGTGGCTTACTTTGAAGTAGATTACTCCAGCCAATCACCATAACAACCCTATAAACTCACCACCTAAAACTATTACCTTTGATTAATTCGTGTACGCAGTCTTGGTGATCTCAAAGTTGGAAACACCAGCATGTAACAGAAAAGCGGATTTGCTTCTATCAGCTTTTTAAGCTCTACCAACATTATATTACGAGCTGTTTTGGTGTCACCGTACTTGGAAAGTTGCTCATTTTCCCTGAAGTGCACACAGGAAATTCACAATTATGATCTTGCTAGAGGAAAAAAGCCCAAGGGCTGCGGTCAAAAAGGGCCCAAGGGCTGCGTTTTTCGACCGCAGCCATTGGACTAGCAGCCCTTGGCATTTAGGAAGGGCTGCGGTTTTTAACCGCAGCCCTTAGCGCGTTAAGGGCTGCGGTCAGGGCAAAAACCGCATCCCTTGGTGCGTTAAGGGCTGCGGTTAAGGACTTAAACCGCAGCCCTTGGTGGGTTAAGGGCTGCGGTTTTGGCCCTTAACCGCACCCTTAACCCACCAAGGGCCGGTTTTTGCCCGAACCGCAGCCCTTGTGACCCTTTTTTTTTTTTTGCATTTTTTTTGTCCTAAATGTTCCCAAACAGTTATATATATATATAAGTATTATTTTTCATTACAAATTATGTTTCGTACACAAATTTTCAGAATTCATCTAGCTGGCAAGCAAACAATAAAGATAAAAAATTCCTAGATTTATTGCAAGGGCAAGAGTTCCCAAAGAAAAAGTGACATGGAAAATATAAACAGGATTCTTAACATAAGCCAACTAAGTCCAAAACCCAGCTAAGCATTCTCTATTACTGATTTCCTTCATATCCTTTTTCCTTTCTTTCTACTTTTTCGGAAATGGGGGAGGTTGGCAGCAAAGCTCTAGTATTTACAGTGTGCTTAGTTAGCAAAAGTGGAGGATAAGAAGGATAATGAGAGAGAAGGGGAAGGGAGAGGAGGGGAGAGAGGTGTGGACTTGTGTTTTCCTTTCAAATCTTTCCAACGTCACAGAGATTTGTTTACTAATAAGGAAAGGAAACTGTATCCTTCCATTTCTCTTCTTCCAAATATATATTCATTTAAAGGAAAATGAATCCAACACTCACCCTATCCTTCCTTTCTCTTCAGCTCCTCTCATCAAAAGTTCCAAACACATAATTAGGAAAGCTAATTTGTCATACAAGCTCCTGATGTTTATCATGAAAAATGAAATCCAGAAAACTGTATTATGTCCCATCGAAAAAAATACTCCTATAAATAGATGTTCTGATAAAATAAATAAGAGAATACATGGTCTAAATAAAATGCTGCTATAATATGAAAGCTAGATCGGTTAACATGCGAGATAATGACACAAAACGAAGCTTTAATAAGTCCAATATGATATATTTCGAGGTATATGGTCAACCTTCTCATTTCCTCTCGAGGGATCGATTTTTCGTTGCTTTTAACCATTGTTAAGAATTCTTCTTTATCTGTTGATCATTTGTATCGGTACATTTCGATTGCGAGAAATGCGGTATTCAGTAAATCTTGCTGGGGGGGAGTGCGGCGGGGAGGGGGCCGGGGGGGGGAGTGCGGCGGGGGGGGGCCGGTCACGGGGAGTGCAGCGGGGAGGGGGCGGGTCGGGGGGAGTGCGGCAAGGAGGGGGGGCTGGTCAGGGGGGAGCACAACAGGGAGGGGGGGAATTTATTGCTAATCAAAAAAAGGTTGAGTTAAACACAACCACAATTGGGACACAGACTAATAAAACATACTGTAATAACCAAGGACAACAAAACACACACTCCTAACCAGCTTGTTGAAGTCTTCATTCTGAGGACTTGCCAAAAGATACAGGTTGTCCGCAACTGTTGTCCTCGAATCCTTGTCTGCTCTTCTCGAACTGCTGCATCACATCACACCAATATCACACATAAGTAAATTGTGGAACCACTAAAACACTGAAGTCTAAACTTGTCAAGATTGACTGTCAAAGGCTACGTAAATAAATAAGAGTACCATTCCAAAATACTCTGTATAAGTGAGGCGAGCAATTGATGATACGGGGGAAAAGGTAAAACTTTAGAAGATAACTAGCGCCTTTATTGTTTTCCTTAAACAATAACAATTTCTGCAATGCATGTTGAGATAAATTGGACAAGACACATCATAGCTCGAACAAGCAGTCTATGTAAAATGCCAAAGTTAGCAGCAACTGAGCATTTTTTAAATTTATAAGGTGGCTCAATCAGTGGTAGTCCCTCTAGTGCGGTGATGACAGTTGGGTTGGGGGCATTTACTACATCCCAAATGTCTCACACTAGCTTGCATCCATCACTAACACTAAGAGCAGTAAGAACTATGAAGCAACATTAACATACCTGTTTGAAATAGCACACTGCACGATTTGTATGGAATGTAACTCCTCATATTATGGCATATCTGCTACTAATAAGAACAAAAATTTAATTGAAATGAATGAACTAAGAAAGAGATCAAGATAATGCAGGAGAATAGATAAACAACGACCAATTAATATCAGTTTGAAAAATCAGAACCCCATAATCCTCTTCACTGTCAATGGGCTTTCCAATGAGAAATCTGGAACATTGATCGGGTGCACCTGATGTTTCAATTGGAAACATAGCAACATTTAAGCTGATTAAGAGGCATGCTATCAGCTAGAACAAACAGACCCACATATACTATAACAATGAGAGACTACAAAAGCAACAACAACTACCTCTTCTGCATATACTTCTGCATATCGCAATTACATCACATTCAATGTTACCATTACTGTACCAAAGAAGATGTCCATCAAAAAATCATCAACATCCACACATATAATCAACTTCCCTCCCACCAAATCAATTATTTGATTCATTAAACAACTCAAATTCATATAACTTCCTCAATAAATCAACATCACTAAATCAAAGACCATATAAAGTCGACAATACTATAATGTTCAAGCACATAAATTTAAACAAGAAAAAAAAATGGAGTGCAGCGGGGGAGTGCGGCGGGGCGGAGGGGCTGCGGGGCGAGGTCGGGGGAGTGCGGCGGGGGGCAGCGGTGGGGGGGAGTATAGCGGGGGAGTGCAGCAGGGGGAGGGATGCGGGGCCGGTCGGGGGAGTGCAGCAGGGGGAAGCAGTGAGAGGGGGAGTGCAGCGGGGGAGTGCGGGGGGAGTGCGGGGGGGAGGGCTGCGGGGCTGGTCGGGGGAGTGCAGCGGGGGGGCAGCGGTGAGGGGGGAGTATAGCGGGGGGGAGTGCAGCAGGGGGAGGGATGCGGGGCGGGTCGGGGGGAGTGCAGCAGGGGGGGAAGCGATGATAGGGGGAGTGCGGCGGGGAGTGCGGCGGGGGGGAGGGCTGAGGGGCGGTCGGGGGAGTGCAAGCGGGGGCAGCGGTGAGGGGGGAGTGCATCGGGGGGAGTGCAGCGGGGGGAGGGGCGGGGGGCTAGTCAGGGGGGGAGTGCATAGGTTGTGGAACTTTTGAATTGTATATATTTGATAAGTTACGAATTATTTCTCATACATAACCTCAAATTTATGTCAGCTTGGTTCCATCAACCAGTAAAGCAGCAAGTGCTCATTCAGATATGAAGCACAGCAAGCAGATAGGCTCACCAAGGGTTTTCAAAACAAGACCAAGTTCAAAAACAATTTAGTTACTTAGAACAACTCAACAAGTTGATTTTATAATTTAACTTAACTATATAGAAAGTGATTGGATTTTATAATTTAACTTAACTCAACAAACTGATTTTGCTATTATACCAAAGATTCAGAAATGAGTTTGAGGAGCAAGTACCCATATAAATTCAGAATGAAAAGAGAGAGATTAGGGAGCTTAAACCTTGATAAGAATGCCTCAAATTGATTTGGGTGCACACCTCCAGTCCAATACCTAATTTACACCTCCACCACCGCTGGTTTGGTTTTGTGTGGTTGTTGGTGAAGATTCACGAAGAGAGAGAATGAAGAAGACCCCTCGCCGGCGAATTTTTTGAGTATGTTGTCAAATTGAGTGGTATCAAATGCCCATTGATTAGTCTTCTCCAGTCCAATACCTAATTTACAGTTCACATAATTTCAGAAACTAAAGAAGATTGCACACACATTAGGTTACCTCCAGATTCAAACACCCCATCACATAGAAGTTGCAGTGCCTAACTAAGAGATATGTATCTCATTTCTGACAAGAATTCAAGTAAACAACATCAACCCATCATTTTATTTGAAGTTCAATATTAAAGGTTGGGATCATGACTAGTTATGTCTAAGTGGTGGCCAAGGTGGACTTCTAAAGGAATACCATAAGCAACTTCTTCACAATAGCAGGTAGGGGGTTGGCGTAAGTAAAGAAAATAATTTAACTTCTAAACTGGGTGCATGGCTGCAAACTCAAGGGTTATAGCATTAACATGACAAAAAGACAGTAATATTATCTAATCTTGCTGATTTCCATATGTGGATATTACAAAGACTGAAAGAAGTACCAACATATGTATGACCCACAGACCACACACATGTAGCAAAATCACACAAGACCAAGTGCACAGACGGATAACTTCAGCTGCATTATGAAACAGGCATATCAATTAAAAGGAGTGAATTAAAATGGTGCATTTCAAGGTAGGATATCTCTTGCAATAAGCATTGCATGACATGAGGCAACATATCTAGTTATGGTAGGCATAGCATACTACCAGTCTATCAGAGTAAGTGTAGATACAGGCCCTTACGTCTTTTCTTTTCTCATAACTAGAGTAAATATTGAAGACAATGAAATTCATGAAGAATGAAAACCCAGAAAAATTTACAAGATAATTGTTCAAATTTGAGCTACAATAGCAAAAACAGCATCAAAACACAAGCAACATTTTCCCCCTTTCCAATCATTAGTGATTACGCCTCAAACCTACCCTTATGCAATTCAACACTCATCTTTCAATTAAAACTCAAACATCTTAAAACAGTTTATGCAATAAACCACACAAATTTACAAATTTAAAACCTTTTTTCTCACCAATTCAAAATTGACAATACTAAACAAACCAAAACCTCAAAAAATCTAATTATATTCAAAATTAATCAATCAAATTAACTGAACACGAATCACAAGAAGATGAAAAAAAATACACAAAATTTAAATGACCTTGTTAATGCTAAGATTAGTAGGCCAGTGATGCAGCAATTTATAGAAGTAATCAAACATCTCAACAGAAGACCCGAATGTTTTCGGACCGAGAATAACCGGGTCTACAATCTTCTCCTCCTCCTTCTCATCTTCTACCTCGCCGCTATTTTCTTGCAACTTCTCCATCCTCGTTTCTTCGACGGGTTTCTCATCGTCGAGTTTCTGTTTCTTCGAAACGGCGCCATTTTCGTCAGCCGTTTCTTCGCCTTCTCTCTCTTGGTTGCGGCGTCTGTGTTTGAGGATGGCTTCAGGGTCTTGAGCTCCATGTCCTCCATTGTTTCTGCTTCAGTGATCTCAACGGAAGCCATTGATGAGAGATTACGAGTTTTCTCTCTCCTAGGGTTTTTGCAGAAGTTTGTAGAAAATGCGAGTACTGCGAGCCGCGAGGTGAGAGAGAGGTGGGGTGTAACTGTTAGGGTTAGTCAATTTTCGCTGTTTGAGGAAAAATAAAGGAAGAAGGAGGTGGGAATTAATTATAAACGCGGGAGGAAAAGAATAATAAGGCCCAAGGGTCAGGTCGAAGCCCAAAACCGCATCCTTAAGTGAAGGGCTGCGGTCATGCCCACAACCGCATCCCTTTAATAGATAAAGGGCTGCGGTTTTGGGCCTGACCGCAACCCTTCACTTAAGGGCTGCGGTTTTGGACCTGACCGTAGCCCGTTTGTTGCAGCATTTGACATTTTTTCCTCTAGTATTGAGATTATCCAAGCAATCAAAAGACGAACGCATATCAGGTCAGCTAGGCTTCAACCCAGACACAAGTTAAGTACTATGAGAACCCCAGTATTTTCAGGATATAAGATTCAACTGAAGCATTAGGTCTCAGGGTCTGACCACAGCCACCTAGAACTTGTCTTGCATGATAAATACATTGAGGTAAAACATTATCAGATGCTTCATTGATGGCGTATAGCTAGCAAAAGTACCATGCTGAACAGGCTATCGCACACCTATCAAAAGTAAACCGACAACACCAACTAAAAATATAGCTAGGGAAGTAGGGATCGTATCCTCAGGGAAGCTATGCACTCTATTAGTTCTTAAAAGTCCGAATTGTATGAAAGGCCTTGGTTGAAATTATGATTAACTAGAAAACTAGCTATGAAAACTAAATAAAAACTTGATCAAATTAACTAAAACCTAGGGCAATGGTTCACCATGAACAAACAAATCAATTGAAAAGTGAAAACTAACAAGCTTCAAGAATTCATCAAATTAGGGCTCACTAATTCTCTCAAACTTAGTCTCCCTCAAAACTCCTCTAGCGGCTCTCGCTCTTGCCTAGATTCGTCGTGCCTACTATTCTTTGGTCTTTTGTGGTATTCTTACCTCTCGGCATCAAATTCAACAAATACCCAACACACAATTAAACTTGGCCAAAATTCAATTGCAAGCAATGAAAAGTCAATAATAGGAATTCAATTGTAATTCTTGAAACTAATCAATTGACAAATAACTTATTTCATTGAATTGTTCATGGATCCCCAAAGCCCTAGCAAGAAGACTACTCACTATTCATAGCAAAATCAATAACAAAATTTAACCTAGAATTCATGATTGAAAAGTAGAGAAATTGAAACTAACAAACAACAATAGTAGAAATTCAAGCAATTAACAAAACAAGTAAAGTAGAAATTGAAAGAGAATACCTTTAGAACTTGAATTAATGGTGAATAGTGAAAACTAGGGTTTCAATGTTGAAGAAGAAGAAGAAAAATCTATTCTAATTCAGAAAAATAAAAATGTATGAGAGAGAGAGTCAATATCTCTTTTAGTTTTCCTATTTATATTTTCTAAACAAACTCCCTAATTAAAGATTAAAAATAAAATAAAAACAAGGAGCAATGAAGAGGAGACTCTAAATCACACATGACAGCAGGTTGCTCGACCATTGGGCGCTGGACAGCCATTGGACGAGGCAGTAGCAGCCGTTGCAAAGCTACCAAAGTCATCGGGCGCTGGTTCGCTTCTTGAACCGCTGGGTCAACTTTGACGGGCCGTAACTTGAGCTACAGACATCGTATGGAGACATATTACCTACCGTTGTGAAGCTCTCCGAGTCTAGTTTCCAATGCAACTTGAATCGCATTAATCGGATAAGTAAATCTCGAGATATGACCAAAATAGTGCAAGGTGGTCAAACTGATCTTTCGTAAACAATGTTATTTCTTCAATTCTAGCTCATATTAACCCCAATAAGCTATGCCATTACCCTTATGAATGTTAACTAAGCTTCATATGATGTTAATCTTCATATAGAACATCCATCATCACCATCTCTCCTTCTACAATCATCCACTTCGTGTCATCTTGCTCCGAAAGCTTCCAAATAGCTATAAAACTACCTGAAAAGTTAAGAAACACAAACGAAGCGTAATAGAGCACAAAATGGATAATTAGTGCAATTAATGCCTAAAATGCAACTATATGGACTAATATGCAACTAAATATGCAACTAAAATATGCCTAAAAACTCTATATGAAAGTGACTCATCAAACTCCCCCAAGCTAAACTGTTGCTTGTCCTCAAGCAACAAATACAAGGTTCTCAAAACATAAGTATGCTTCACCCTATAAAAGCAACATCGCAAAGCACTTGTGATCACATCCTCTCAATCAAAGCATCCAAATGATTCAATGCCTATCCAAGAGTAAAAACATCCAAGAGAAACCAAGCCTTATTATATAAAAAGAACTAGGAATCAAGGAAAGAGTTCTCACCGGTGGCACTCCTCTCTTTGTGGCGAGTATAAGATAAACTCGATCGCTCTCCGCCCACAATATGCATAAGATGTGCATATGAATCAATTTTTGTAGCCTAAGTCACTAAAAAGACACCCTGCCATCTCACCAACACTCATGTGTTTGAAAGGGGAAATATTAGCACTCAACCTACAAAAGTCGACTCGAAATGCAACACATACTCATCAATCTTGGCAAGATACTAAATCCAGAAGACACATATAAAAGCATGATTATCAAGAAGGTCTTTGTCAAGCTTGTAATGGGGCTTAGGTCAAGGGTAGGATAAAATTTGGGAATATGTGAGCTAGAAGTCCATTATAGGGGAGCAAAATCCGATAAGTAACATAGCCTAAAGATGAGGCTAAAACAACTCCAATCGACTTCGAACTTGATACTACCAAATCAACTAAACAATTGAAAAACACCATTATATCATCATCAACTTGGGATAGATTTACAACTTGCAAAGGCGAATATGCACAACTAAATAAAGAATTGAAACTAATTTTTGGATTTTTCATTTTCATTTTTTTCTCTCTTTTTTTTTTTTTTTGAATTTTTGGTTTTTCTTCTTTTTTTTTTTTTTTTTCGCCTTGCATAAATACTTTTATTTGATATAGGTGATGATGATACAACAAACTATTGAAGCACACTCCGATAATGAGGAAACAATCCATCCAACTCCAATAACGAGCCAAACAACAACACATCACCCACCAACTAACCAAATGCTCCCCCAAGCTAGACTTGGGTAAATCAAATGAGGCCAAATAGGTTTGTAATGTGGTTAATCATGAAAGAAAAGGTAAGGCTCAAAATAAGGGATCAAGTGGAAAATTTTGTCCTCTAAAAACAATGTAGCACGGCTCCTAACAAATGAGGGCCTTCTATCATGCTCATCATGCAATTACACAGTTAACAAGACTAGTACCAAGCCAAGTTTGAGATCAGTGACACACCAGGAACTAAACACACAAGAAGGAAATGGTAAGATAGAAATCAAAGCTCAAATCCTTACAAGTTAAACTCTTCCATGTTGCAAACAATAGATGATAAGGCTCAGAAACTCAAGTTTAGTAATACCAAGGAATCGGAAAAGAAACCAAGAGTTTACAGTGACCAGTCTCAGCAATCACAAGTTCCAAAAAAATTTAACCATAGGGCACAGGGAAACACACTCAGTCAAAGAATCCAATAGTAGCATTAAGGGAGAATGAAACACACTAACAACTAAGAAAGCAGTACAATTTTTTTGGTTGCAAGTAAACTCCCACTCCTAGTGAGTGGTACAAACCATGCAACAATCCTAAGAAAGCAATAAAGATAAGTATCCCTCCCCCAAGCTAAATGAGACACAATGTCCTCACTGTGCAAATGCATACAACTAGGAGAAAGGGAAAGAAGAAGCTTACTCAGTACAAGCTTCGCCTACCGAAGATGGTTCAGCAGGAGCATCAATAGAGGGAGCGGTGAGGCCAGAAGCTCCTGTCTGATGATGCAAAGAAACAACCGCAGAATCAATTGTCGCGACTGCTTTTTTCAAGTTTGTCTAAGCGATCAAGCACATCGTGAGAGAAGTGAGCAAAACAATCCATGAAGAGTTGAAACTCTCTCGTGGTGACTGGTGCAGAGGGTGGAGTGCTAGGATCACAAACATGGGAGCCAGACATAAGAGAATAGGGATGAGCAGGGCCGAAGATGGTGCGTGGATCCCGCGACACAGAAGTGTGAGTGGCGGCACATGGCTCATCAAGTGCTAGAGGGGTAGAAGATGAAGCACTCGGGGCGAACAACAGAGCACCAGGGTTGCTCAAACGGGTTGCAGGATTAGGCAAATGAGCATAAGGAACTTTTGCAGCATCCTTCCCTTCGCCTTTGACAAACCATTCGTAGTTATTGCCAAGTCTCACTAACCATTTATAATTATTCTCCATTTGCCTTATATCAAGGAGCGCATAGCCAAATAATATGTCAAGAGAAGATAAGACAACTCCAAAATGCTTGGCAAAAATAGTGACAAAACTACCCATAGTGATAGAACCTGTACTGTGGTCTCGTTCCCATATGAAAGCTTCGATCAAGAACCGTCCAAAGTCCAGTTGACCCATTCTAGCCGGATCACCGTGAACAAACCACCATAACATTCGAAAGTCATTGGTAGCAACCTGTCCTATCTCCCCTTTAGGATAGAAAGCCTGGAGCAGAAATCGATGCAAGATGCGAATGGCAGGATTGACAAAAGCAAAGGACTTTGTTGAACCAACTACCCAATCACTACGACCCGTGACTTCTTTCCAAAACTGCTTAGGAACAAAAATCTTTTCATTGACATTATCACAAAAAGATTTAAATGACTCAGGACCAACAGTTCCATCAAGAGGCAACTGAAATAGCTCATTAACCTTTCCCGGGACTCATGCGTCTCGTCACACCACCAATAGAGAAAGAAATATCACCCTTCTTCGAAACAACCTCCAGAGACGAGAGAAACTCAAGAACCAAAGTTGGATAAACCTCTTCTTTCAAATGTAGAATCATCGAAAACCCATGTTTTAGTGCAAGTTGTTCCAAACAATCATCAACCCCTAACTTCTTAGCATCTTGAGGTGAGTACCGAAGAGTAGGTTTGACTCGTTGTTTCTGAAGAGTGGCGCATAGGTCTTGTTGAGATTGACTTAACCATGAGAAATTGAGTGGTGAGGAAGAAGGGGAGTTGAGTTCGGGTGTTGGTGGACGAGGTGGCACAAGAGCTTGCTTCTTTTTGGTAGTCTTTGTAGTGCTCAAAGAAGTAGCTTTGGACTTGTATTTGGAAAGGTCTCTTTTGGTGGGTTTCATAATGTCAATCACGTGACCACACAAAATAAGCAACCAAGAATCACTTCTATAACACAAGTCACCAATGTATCAAGGCACCAATCAAAATAGAATTTCACCACAAATACTTATGAAATTGATCAAAATAATTAACGAACTTCACAAGTCAATGTTGAGCAAATCACCACAATTCAGCAGGAAACCACCCAAAGAAAGAGAATAAAATCAAGTAGCAACATCAATAGTACTCTGTTCTTCTTAAAATCAAGATGTTGATGAATGCCTTACTCAATCTCCATGCTTAGGGGTAGGTTGAAACACCTAAAAAGAAGTCCAAATGAGTCCAAGAAGTTTCCAATTACTCCAAATTGCCAATGATCAATGAGAAGTCAAAAACCCCAAATTAATTGAGATTAGGGTTCTGGCTTTTTTTTTTTCTACTTGAGTACAGGGCAACAGCAAGGAGGAGTGGCGGTGGCGCCGCTGGTGGCGACGGCGCAGGTGGTTCGCCGCGGTGGTGAGCAGCGTGGCAGCAGCCAGAGCAGAAGAGAGAGGGTTGCGAGCCCCTGTATTTGTTCTGTTGTGGACGAAACAGGGCAGCAGCGAGAAGAGCTGTGGACGGAGCGGCTGCAGGTGGTGCGCTGAGGACTGACGGTGGTGGCGCAGTGCTGAAGTGGTGGTGCTGGTTCAGTTCGCCGTCCAAGAGGGAGATGCAGCGCCGAGTACTCTACGGAATCCCTCTGGTCACTTTGTTCTTTTGTTTTTTTTTCCTTTTAAACTCTTCGCTTTCCCCCTTATTTTCCCTTTTTTTTTTCAGCTTGCAATACCCAGCGAGCAATGACTGTCAAGCGGGCCAGACAGATTGCTTGAGATCAGACGGGTACAAGATCCATTGGGCGATGGACAGTTAGCGGGCTAGGCAGAAACAAGCACTCATGCGCATTAGTAAACCCATTGGGCGATGGAAATACATTGGGACACAAGCTAAATCGCCATTCCACCTACACAAGCTTTCAAACTACGACAAACACACATTGTTAGTTCGTTAGTGAGTAAAAATAAATAAAATAAAGATAAAAATGAATTCAAGTGAATCCAAAAAAAAATAAAAAATAATCTAATACTAACCTAAAAACATTGAATTCAAGTGAACCCAATTCAAAAATATTTTTGTTCTTTTCATTTTGTCCATTTTTTTTTAACCTATAAAAACAAAATAAAAAAAAAACCATAACAACATAAGTAAAACCTAAAATAAAAAAGAAAAGAGTTAGAAAATTCGGGTTGCCTCCCGAAAAGCGCTTATTTATGGTCGTAAGCTAGACCTTGGTTTCTCGTATGCTCAATGGGAGTTGGGGTCGTGGAAATTGATCTCTTCCACCAACCCAACTAAGTCGCCTTCATAGTAGTGCTTAAGACGTTGTCCGTTGACTTTGAACTTCTCACCCTTGTCGTTTTGAAGCTCAACGAACCCGAACTTACTCACCATAGTGATAGTGAAGGGACCGCTCCACCTAGACTTTAGCTTTCCAGGAAAAAGCCGCAATCTAGAGTTGAACAATAACACTTTGTCACCCACTTGAAAGTCTCTCTTCACAATCCTTTTATCGTGCCATCTTTTAGTCTTCTCCTTGTAAATCTTGGCACTATCATAAGCTCCCAAACGGAACTCATCCAACTCATTCAATTGAAGAAGTCTTTTCTCTCCCGCAAGTTTTGCATCCATATTCAATTCCTTGATGGCCCAAAATGCTTTATACTCTAACTCCACTGGAAGATGACACGCTTTTCCATAAACCAGCCGATATGGAGAGGTACCAATTGGAGTCTTAAAAGCTGTACGATATGCCCATAGCGTGTCACTTATCTTGCTACCCCAATCTTTTCTAGATCTTGCAACTGTCTTCTCAAGGATGGATTTGATCTCTCTATTAGAGACCTCAACTTGACCGCTTGTCTGAGGGTGATACGCCAAGCCTGTACGATGATAGACTCCATATTTCTCAAGTAGTTTATCCAATCTCTTCTCATGAAAATGGGATCCCCCATCACTAATTATAGCTCGAGGAACACCAAATCTGGGGAAGATAATTTGCTTGAACAATTTCATCACAGTATTAGAGTCGGCATTTGGTGTTGCAATGGCTTCAACCCACTTGGACACATAGTCCACAGCTACCAAGATGAACCGATTCCCATGAGAGGAAGGGAATGGTCCCATGTAATCGATGCCCCACACATCAAAAATTTCAACTTCTAGTATGGAATTTTGAGGCATCTCATGTCTTTTTGATATGTTTCCAGTTCTTTGACATGAATCACAAGACAGTACAAAGGCTCTAGCATCCTTGAGTATAGTAGGCCAATACAAACCAGATTGAAGCACTTTAAACATAGTCTTGGAAGGTCCAGCATGACCTCCATAAGGTGATGAGTGACAATGGTGCAATACACCATAGAATTCCCAATCTGGAATGCATCTGCGATAAAGACCGTCTGCACACTCACGAAAGAGATTAGGGTCATCCCAGAAATACCTACGAACATCATAGAGAAACCTTTTCTTTTGCTGATAAGAGAGATTAGGAGGTAAGACCCCTCCAACAATGTAATTGGCATAGTCAACGAACCATGGAGAATTGACCGTAACAACAAGCAAATGGTCATCAGGAAATGAGTCATCAATGGGAGTAGACTCACACTTTTCATCATGACGGATCCTCGATAGGTGGTCAGCAACCACATTCTCTGCTCCCTTCTTATCTCGAATCTCAAGGTCAAATTCTTGGAGCAACAAAATCCATCTAATGAGTCGAGGCTTGGCTTCCTTTTTTGCAAGGAGATACTTTAGAGCTGCATGATCAGTGTGGACAATAACTTTCGATCCAAGTAGATAGGACCGAAACTTATCCAAGGCATATACAACAGCTAGTAACTCCTTCTCGGTCGTGGCATAATTAACTTGAGCTCCATCCAAGGTCTTACTAGCATAATAGATGGCATGTAAAACCTTGTCATTCTCTTGTCCCAACACGGCTCCAAGCGCATAATCGCTTGCATCACACATTATCTCGAACGGAAGGTCCCAATCGGGAGATTGTATGATGGGTGCTGAAATCAAAGCCTGTTTAATCCTGTTGAAAGACTCAAGACACTCATCAGTAAAATCAAATTCAGTTTCTTTTAAAAGTAATTGGGTTAGTGATTTCGCAATTTTAGAAAAATCTTTAATAAACCTGCGATAAAAACCTGCATGACCCAAAAAACTTCTTACCCCTTTGACATTCACTGGTGGAGGTAGCTGCTCAATTGCCTGAATCTTAGCCTTGTCTACCTCAATGCCACGCTCAGAAATAAGATGGCCAAGTACCACTCCTTCAGTAACCATGAAGTGACACTTCTCCCAATTCAAAACAAGATTCACTTCCTCACATCTTTTTAGCACTTTAGTCAAATTATCCAAACATGAATCAAAACTAGTACCATAGACACTAAAATCATCCATGAAGACTTCCATAATTGACTCTATGAACTCAGAAAAGATGCTCATCATGCAACGCTGAAAAGTAGCAGGGGCATTACAAAGACCAAAGGGCATTCTACGATATGCAAAAGTACCATATGGGCATGTAAATGTAGTTTTCTCTCTATCATCTGGATGAATAGGGATTTGAAAGAATCCAGAGTATCCATCCAAATAACAGAAATACTTATGCCTAGCTAACCTTTCAAGCATTTGATCAATGAAGGGAAGGGGAAAGTGATCCTTCTTAGTGGCGACATTCAGTTTTCTATAATCAATGCACATTCGCCAACCTGTAACAACTCTAGTAGGAATAAGTTCATTTTTATCATTACGAACAACTGTAGTCCCACCTTTCTTAGGCACTACTTGAACTGGACTTACCCATTTAGAATCAGGAACAGGATAGATGATGCCAGCATCAAGTAATTTCATCACCTCTTTCTTGACTACCTCCTGCATGTTAGGATTCAATCGACGTTGACCCTGTATGCATGGTTTATGATCTTCCTCTAAATGAATGCGATGCATGCAAAAATCAGGACTAATACCAGTCAAGTCATCAATAGTATAACCAATGGCCTTTTTATGACTCTTAAGCACATATAACAATTTCTCAAGTTGGCCATCAGTGAGATTAGAACTAACAATGGATATAATTCCTTCTCATCAAGAAATGCATATTTCAAATTAGAGGGGAGGGGTTTCATTTCAGGTTGCTTTACCTCAGTGGCGGTACAAGCATGCTTAGGTAGCTCTAAGAACTTTCTACTTTCCTCCAAATTCAATTCCTTACCATTTAGATTCTGTCTCAATTCATCAATTTCAACATCTTCTTCACCTGCATCAGAATCCAAACACAAAATAGCCTCCAGAAGATCCTTTTGAAGGGATCGAGGCACATCATCTTGAACAATCTCATCAACAATATCTATAGCACAACATGATTGTTCTAACATGGGACTTTTCAAAGCAGAACTAAGGTTAAAAGTAACCTTATCATCCCCTACAGTGAGAGTTAGACTACCATTCTTAACATCAATAACAAAGACTGCGATGCGTAAAAATGGTCTACCAAGTATAATGGGGATGTGAGCATCCTCATCCATGTCTAACACAAAGAAAATCCACGGGAATAAAGAACTTCCCAACTCTCACTGGCACATCTTCCAAAATACCCTTAGGGTATTTAACAGTTCTATCAGCCATCTGCAAGGTAATGTTAGTAAACTTTAAAGAACACATATCCAATTTCTTGCAAACAGACAATGGCATAACACTAACACTGGCCCCTAAATCACATAGAGCCTTATCAATATAAAGGGGACCAATGTTACAAGGAATGGAAAAACTTCCAGGGTCCTTGAGTTTTGGTGGAGACTTATTTTGCAGTACAGCACTGCATTCTTCAGTTAGTGCAACAGTCTCCACCGAACTAAGTTCACGTTTCCTGCTAAGAATGTCTTTCAAAAACTTTGTATAAGTAGGAACCTGCGTGATTAGTTCAGTAAATGGCACAGTAACCTGTAAGTTTTTAACAATCTCAAGAAACTTACTGAAATGGGAGTCATTCTTACTCCTGTTTACCCTGTTAGGAAAGGATAATGGCACCTTAGGAGGCGGTAGTGTGTCTGAGGGCTTGTCATCTACAATAGCCTTCTTTGATGGATCTTCCTTTTCCTTTGGAGGAATCAACTCTGGATCGTTGCTCTCTATCACCACATCATTGCTCTCGCTACCTTCAACTGCAGCATCATCAATAGGCATTTACGGGCCATCATAAGTGGAACCACTCCTCAAGACAATGGCATTAACTGTGTCTCTCGAAGGGTTTGACTGTGATGGTTGTGATGGAAGATAGCCCGGTTGCCTTTGAGCTATTGATTGGGCAACTTGTGCTAACTGTGTCTCAAGCTGCTTGCTATGAGCTTGCATAGCCTCCATGTTCTTCTGCATTTGCATCATCATAATCTTCATCTCCGAGATCTCATTATTAGCTTTGTGGTGCTTGTGGTATCCCGGGTTGAAAGATGGTCCGATGAACCCAGTGGCCGCAATGATCCTTGAGGTTGAAACCTCGATTTTCTTCTTTGTTGAGCACGTGGTTCTTTATTCTTTGTGGTGGTGCAAATGATTGTGGGTTTTGCACGTTGTTGCTTCGTAAGAGAAGTATGGATGATCCTTGTAGCCTGGATTGTAGAAGTTGGAGAATGGATTATTCTTATAGGCTTGAAAGGCACATATTTGCTCATGAAATTTTGGTAAGATTGAGAATCATGACCAAATGAACCACATGAGTCACAAAAGATATCATGGCATCCTGATGAGGCTGCCACTGCATTAACAGACATTGGTTGTGAGGCAGGCAGTTGTAGCTTGTCTAGCTTTTGACTGATAGCATTCATTTGTGCGGCCTAAACTCTCATATTTATGATCAATAACGTGCTTGCCTCCTTGCTTTGAATGCCCTCTTGGATTGCCATATTGTGAGTTATGGATGGCAATCTCTTCAATAAGATCATATGCGGCATTCACCGTTGGTTCATGAATCTACCATTCGCAAGCAGAGTCCAAAATCGTTCTAGAATCGTTGCCCAAACCATTATAAAATGATTGGACTAGCAACCACTTCTCAAGACCATGATGAGGGCAAAGCCTTTGCAACTCCTTGAATCGTTCCCAAGTATCATGTAGAGACTCATTTGATTCTTGATTGAAATTTGTGATCTGGCTCCTAAGAGTAGATGTTCTCTCTGGAGGATAGTACTTCTTATAGAATGCAAGAGCTAATTTATCCCAACTGTTGATTGAACTCCAATTAAGACTATGCAACCATTGTCTTGCCTTGTCTTTCAATGAGAATGGGAACATCATTTGCCGAATATGATCTTGAGTGACACCATGTTGTTTTATGGTGTTGCAGTACTGCAAGAAGTTAGAAATATGGAGATTAGGGTCTTCCATTGGAGTTCCTGCAAATTGATTTCTTTCAACCATGTTCACCAAAGCTGGCTTGAGTTCAAAGTTTGTTGCAGTCATCTCAGGCATAGGGAAACCTCCTGGCAACTGTGTTGTATTTGGTTGGGAATAGTCCCTTAAGGAACGTTCTTCTCCCGCCATTTCTTCGTACGATGAAATACTGCTCTTAAAGAAAGCTGGCAAATCTGAAATAGTGAGTTCCCCTAAATGAATGTTTTGCTCTCGTTCACTTATTCGTTTCCGACGTAGCCGAAGTCTCCTTTCAGGTTCTGGATCGTACCAAAATCGCATACGAACTCAAAAGCTGAAAATATAAAACATAAACTCCAAACAATTGTGAGAAACTGTCTCAAAGAACCAAAGAGATTCTTTGAGACCAATAAAAAGAGAATAAAAATAAAACAATTCAAACCCGACTAACAAAATTAACAATTGCCTCCCCGGCAACGGCGCCAAAATTTGAACAGGCTATCGCACACCTATCAAAAGTAAACCGACAACACCAACTAAAAATATAGCTAGGGAAGTAGGGATCGTATCCTCAGGGAAGCTATGCACTCTATTAGTTCTTAAAAGTCCGAATTGTATGAAAGGCCTTGGTTGAAATTATGATTAACTAGAAAACTAGCTATGAAAACTAAATAAAAACTTGATCAAATTAACTAAAACCTAGGGCAATGGTTCACCATGAACAAACAAATCAATTGAAAAGTGAAAACTAACAAGCTTCAAGAATTCATCAAATTAGGGCTCACTAATTCTCTCAAACTTAGTCTCCCTCAAAACTCCTCTAGCGGCTCTCGCTCTTGCCTAGATTCGTCGTGCCTACTATTCTTTGGTCTTTTGTGGTATTCTTACCTCTCGGCATCAAATTCAACAAATACCCAACACACAATTAAACTTGGCCAAAATTCAATTGCAAGCAATGAAAAGTCAATAATAGGAATTCAATTGTAATTCTTGAAACTAATCAATTGACAAATAACTTATTTCATTGAATTGTTCATGGATCCCCAAAGCCCTAGCAAGAAGACTACTCACTATTCATAGCAAAATCAATAACAAAATTTAACCTAGAATTCATGGTTGAAAAGTAGAGAAATTGAAACTAACAAACAACAATAGTAGAAATTCAAGCAATTAACAAAACAAGTAAAGTAGAAATTGAAAGAGAATACCTTTAGAACTTGAATTAATGGAGAATAGTGAAAACTAGGGTTTCAATGTTGAAGAAGAAGAAGAAAAATCTATTCTAATTCAGAAAAATAAAAATGTTTGAGAGAGAGAGTCAATATCTCTTTTAGTTTTCCTATTTATATTTTCTAAACAAACTCCCTAATTAAAGATTAAAAATAAAATAAAAACAAGGAGCAATGAAGAGGACACTCTAAATCACACATGACAGCAGGTTGCTCGACCATTGGGCGCTGGACAGCCATTGGACGAGGCAGTAGCAGCCGTTGCAAAGCAACCAAAGTCATCGGGCGCTGGTTCGCTTCTTGAACCGCTGGGTCAACTTTGACGGGCCATAACTTGAGCTACAGACATCGTATGGAGGCATATTACCTACCGTTGTGAAGCTCTCCGAGTGTAGTTTCCAATGCAACTTGAATCGCATTAATCGGATAAGTAAATCTCGAGATATGACCAAAATAGTGCAAGGTGGTCAAACTGATCTTTCGTAAACAATGTTATTTCTTCAATTCTAGCTCATATTAACCCCAATAAGATATGCCATTACCCTTATGAATGTTAACTAAGCTTCATATGATGTTAATCTTCATATAGAACATCCATCATCACCATCTCTCCTTCTACAATCATCCATTTCGTGTCATCTTGCTCCGAAAGCTTCCAAATAGCTATAAAACTACCTGAAAAGTTAAGAAAGACAAACGAAGCGTAATAGAGCACAAAATGGATAATTAGTGCAGTTAATGCCTAAAATGCAACTATATGGACTAATATGCAACTAAATATGCAACTAAAATATGCCTAAAAACTCTATATGAAAGTGACTCATCACATGCCTCTTAGTAACGAAATATGGAGGTACTATTTTTCTATGAAGATGTTATATGTTTAGATGGTCTATATTCTTATGCTTTCTTTCCTTTTCCCTTCTTTTTTGTGGTTCTTTGTTATTATTTGCTCTAATCAGTTGGGCTTCAAAGGTATGTTCTGATACTTAATCCATCTACTCATGACTCCAGGATATGTATGATTTTATGGCTTTGGATAGACCATCAACTCCCCGCATAGATCGTGGAACAGCACTGCATACAATGATCAAGTTGATTAAAATCGAATTGGGTGGAGAAGGATATCTAAATTTCATGGGAAATGAATTTGGGCACCCAGGTAAAACTGATTATGTTGTTGACCTCATCAACATGTATTGATTATTTATGTGAATTTGATCTTATATGTTGTTGGGACACTGATATAAGATTGATGCATGTCATAATGGATAAATTTTCCACGAGGTGATCAGCATCTTCCAAGTGGTAAAGTTGTCCCAGTAAATAATAACAGTTATGATAAATGTCGGTGCAGGTTTGACTTGGTATGTTTCTGACGCTATAGACAACCATTTAATGATTGTTGGTATCATTTTGAGCTACTTTCTGGTATATTCCACAAGGTTATCACGTACAATGCATTTTATCAGAATTTCAAGCATGTGAGTGGCTACCTGTTATGCACACTAATGGATTTGACATGGTTTCCTGAATTTGATTTAGCGATGAATACCATTCTTCTAGTTTGCTGGAAGTAGCTCTCATACTTGGATTAAGCTAAAACAATGAAACTGTAACAACAATTTTGAAGTCTTTTTGTCTACAAGTAGGTTGAAAGCATGTGGCTTTTCTTGATAGATTAGATAGTTGTCTGACTATTGTGATTTGAGGCCATTGGAGGTGATACAATCCATTTTTAATTTAGATGCAAACCTGTGTACTTTTTTTCTCCAATGAGTAGGAAATATGATGGATTTTTTGGTTAAAATAAATTGAAATCTAAAAGGTAATGGTAGATAATTCTTTTATGATCCATCCTCATTGGTCTCTAGTAAAAGAGGCACACTTTCCTTTTACTAAAAAGGAGCGTGTTGAATGATATATTGAACATCCACAATGAATTCTGAGAACTTTTGTGAAGTTTGCCTGTGGAAAGTTGGACGGAGCCTCTAAATAAGAGAGGAGAGAAGAGAAAGGGTTTGGGCAAGATATTAACCAAGAAAGTGGAAACTGTGGTTAGGGTTTGACTGCAGTTGAGGTAAAAGAATGGGAAGCAGATGACCTTAAATTTCTAATGTCACAGAGGTGAGAAGCATAAGCTTATATAACTTGTGAGGAGATTTTATCACGTTACTGTGAGGTCCTGTTTGTGGGCCTCTTCTTACTGTATTTAATCTCTACAATTCCCCATATTGCACCTATTATTCATCCATCTTATAGCGTCTGTTTTGTGTCTTCAGGGAGATGTAGATTATCTTAGATATCATGGAATGCAAGAATTTGAACGGGCAATGTAGCATCATGAAGAGAAATACGGTGTATGTTTTGCAATATATTTTTAACGGTTTTTTCACCAAATACCCCTGACAAATAAACTTATTCACCAAATACCCCCACTTTTTTCAAAATTCACCAAATACCCTTGACCTTTAAAAAAATTCACCAGATACCCCTGACATTTCAAAAAATACCAAAAATGCCCTTTTTGACTAACGGACATTAGTTCTCCGTTAATTAATTAACTAATTAACCTAAAAAACCGTAATTAAACCCTAATTAAACCTAAAAACCCTCAAACTCTAACTAACCCTAAACCTAATTAATCCTAAAACCTAATTACACCCACAGCCCCCCCCCCGACCCACCCCAAACCCCCCCCCCCCTCCCCCACGCGCCTTCCCCCTCCCCCCACGCAGCCTCCTAGCGCCTCCCCATCCCTCACTCTCGCCGGGCGCACTCGTGCCCCTCTTCCTCCCTCACTCTCGTCGGCGGCCCACAACCCCCTCCTCCTTGCACCTCGGCCTATGCCGCGTCCCCTCCGTTTCTTTCCAGGGCGAAACGACGGTGGGAGAGTGCCGCCTCCTCTGTTTCTTTACGGCGAAAACAATGGTGGGAGATTCGAAGGGGGTGGGAGATGGGGAGGGGGGACGCGCGGTGGGTGTGGGTGGCGGCGGGGAGAGGGGAGGGGAGCGATGAGTTCGCGGGGGAGGGGGAGGGGTGGGGCAACCGATTTCTTGGGGGAAGGGGAGGGGGATGCGGCCGGGGGTGGTCGGGAGGGAGGCGCGGCGGGGCGGGGGTGGTTGGGAGGGGGAGGCGCGGCGGCGGGGGGGGGAGGGGGGGGGGGGAGGCGTGAGGGAGGTCGAGGGGAGGGGGCTGCGTAGGGGGCTGCCGGGGGAGGGTATGTGTGGGGTGCGCCGGGTGGGGGAGGGGAGGGGGAGGGGGCTGCGTGGGCTGCTGGCCGGGAAGGGGGGGGAGGTGGGGGGGTTGGGTGGTGGGGCTGGTGGCTCTAGGGTTGGGGGGGTGGGGTTGGGTTAGGGAGAGAGAGAGTTAGAGTTAGAGTTATTAGGTTTACTTAGGGTTTAGTTAGGTTTAATTAGGGGTTTTTTAGGGTTAATTAGGATTTTTCAGGATTAATTAGGGTTAATGACTAACGGAGTTAACTCCGTTAGTCAATAAGGGCATCTGGTGAATTTTTTTAAAAGTCAGGGGTATATGGTGAATTCGAAAAAAAGTGGGGGTATTTGGTGAATAAATTTATTTGTCAGGGGTATTTGGTGAAATAACAGTATTTTTAATATGATGTAGTTTCCTTCAGCTTTTCTCTTCTACCTATTTTATATATATAGGGTTGGGTTCAAGTAGGCTCACTACTTATATAAAGGTGCGAGAATATTAAGTAGTAATCGTTTTA